>CM034060.1:5595343-5723151 GCA_019804595.1 Bruguiera parviflora
AAAATAATTTAATTTATTTTTTAAGAAATAAAAAATAAAAAGATAAAGTATTTATATAATAATATTTTATACACATCACAAATTGTAAAATATTATAAAGAATAAAATTTTAAACCCTCATTAATCATAAGTTTCTCAAAAATTCAAAAGTTAAATAAAAATTGATAAGAATTAACTAAGAGAAATTATTAAAAAATTTAATAATTATATTGATATTGTTAATAATGATTGAAAGAATAATTTATTAATAATTTAAAAGATTATGTTAAGTAGAAACAAATGTGGTGAATAATTTTATGAAAAAATAAAAATTAAAAAATATTAAAATTAAATTAAAATTATTAAATATGAAAAATTATTATTCAAATATAATTTAAACAATTAAATTTTATTTATTATAATCTTTATATAAAATTAAGAATATATAGTATTATTATTATTATTATTATTTATTATATAAAAAATCAAATATTTTAATTTATTATATAATTGGTGAGTAAATTTTAATATTTATGTTTTGTGCATATAAAATTTTATTAGATTAATAAAAGAGAGAATTATAGTATTAAAATTAATTAAGTTATAAAATAGTTATATCAAAAACTAATAAGTTTTAACACTAACGACTTGTACGCGTGCATGATTAAAGAGCTTACCGAGTAATTAAAACATGCCAAACTCTCGTGTATAGGTCACCTAATCGCTTGTAGACCCACAACCTGAATCCGGGTAATGATTTCGAACAGTTACCGGAGCAAAAATTAATCACCCAATAACCTGGGCCATGCCTGATATGGCTATGGGGAGCGTGTCCCAGGCTGCCTCCGTGTCCCGGTGGTCTAAGAAATACGGTGAGATTCGCAAAATATTACTGAACCGTAATGTTACGACCCGTCATTCTGGTAACTAAGACTGGCAATTAGGAAATTCAAACAAGCCTAAACGCAGTTACGGAGTGCTGACCATTGTAGACATTGGTTGGCCCACCCCACCAGTCCCCCCCTCCCCCACCCCAAGAAAATACTGTCACGGCACGTTATTATTGTCTACGACGGCTTGAATAAAGCGGCCCAAAGAGGAGTGGGAAGATCCGCCATCCATCAGGGCTTCCCTGCTCCCCCCGCTCCTCTGTTTCACTTTCTTCTTTAGCTCACTATCATGCTCCATCACGCATCTAATCCCTCTCTCTATTTCCCCAGCGCTCACAAGGTCTCGTGTCCCCAAAATCAAATCTCCCCTATAATCCAGTTTGATTTCAGCCGCCAATCCCAACTCGATCACCAGTTGAAAAGCGTTGTGCTGTTGCTCAGCGTACAGTGGCAACGCGGCAATTGGGACTCCAAACCACAGGCTTTCCAATATCGAGTTCCACCCACAGTGGGATACAAATCCTCCGATTGCTGGGTGGGCCAAGATGGCCACTTGGGGGGCCCATCCAATTACCTTTCCAGTCTCAGCCGTCCGATCCAAGAACCCTTCCGGCAAGGCATCTTGGGAATTAGGGTACTCACTCGGAGGTTCTATCCTGCCCTCTGGTGGTGATTTCCGTAGGGACCACAAGAAACGATGTCCGGTGTGTTCCAGAGCACGTGCGATCTCTTTTATTTGATCCGCTTCAAAACTTCCCCGGCTCCCAAAGCAGAGGAACACCACGGAAGAATGGGGCTGGTCATCGAGCCAGTCCATGATATCCCTGTACTCGCTACTTCCATCGGACCCCTCACCATGGCTTCTGTCATCCTTCAGATTCAGATTCAAAATGGGTCCCACTGGAAACACGGGAGGAGTTTTACCGTCGGAAAGAGAAGTCACCGCATGGGATTCCAGCGCCTCGAACGTGTTGACCAGAATACCCTTCGTTTCCCTGAACCTTCTCGCATGGCGGAGCATAATAGCCTGGAGCCAATCTTTGGTGAGCACAACACCGGGCAACATCCTTGCCGGGAGGGGAGACTTTAAAGTCGGAACCGCCAACTCAGCATGCGAGTCCTTGAGCTCTGCGGGGTCCACTTTCTGCTCGTCGTGCAACTCCTGTATATAAAACATGAACCCAAGAAAAGCTGCAGACGAAGTAAAGAAAATATAGGAAGGGACACAGAATTCGTTGGCCACATCAATCATAAAGGTGCAGAACATATCAAGAACAAACCCAGCGAGCCGAGGTGACCCGGGGGTTGACTCAGACTGACTAACGATCTTAGAAACATCATCTTTAACATGGCTTTTCTGGTTCTCCGGGATATAGCGGAGGGGCTTGGTGGTGGTATTATTTGGTTCGTGCTCTTCACTGGGGAGTTCGACGAATCGAAGACGACTTGTCGAAGAGGAGGCCACCAGCGATGCAATACTTCTACTGCCGCCAATGGAGTCGAAGGGGGTCTTCATAATTAGTACGGTGATGGAGAGTCGGTCGTCGCGGTCGACGAGGACCTTTGCCGTCCCCACCGTCGAAACAAGGTGGCCGGGGCCTAGTGTAGGGACAAAAACCAGCTCTGCCTTCTCCATTATCGTATAGAAAAACACCCTTGTCCCTGCAGTATATAGTATGGCGCCTGACAATCAATCCAACATCAGTGGCCTACGAGAGGCTTATTGCTTGATCGGCCTGACAACGAGAAGTCGAACTTGAAGTCTTCGGGAATAACAGCCAGGGACCAGAAAGCTAGAATCTTTTAATTTGACTAGTTTTCAGACTGATAAAATTAAATTGATATTAAAAATAATAAAATATTAAGCAAAATTGGTTTATAAGTTTTTAATAAAACTTTATTTTATAATACATAAATTGGGTAATATGTCATAACGAGGAAGTTAAAATAGACTAAAGAGAAACGTGTCGACACGGGTGACGACAAAAATAACATGGCAGTTGAGGAGGATAACACGGCAGGAACAAAAAAGTCAATTCAAATCGTCTTGTTATTTTATGATCTGTGAATTTCTTAAAAGGAGTTAAGGATTCCGTCGCGATTTAACAAATCGAAATAAATCAAAATTTTTGTTCATGCTACGTTAGAAATTAAAATCAAATTGGATTTTCAGTTAATCAAAATAATAGTACGGTGATGGAGAGCCGGTCGCATGGGTCGACGAGGGTCTTCGCCGGGGCGGCGAAGGGACAAACACCAGCTCTGCTTTCTTCAATATCTTTCAGTAAAAGGTCCCAGCCAATTTAGATTCTATTTATTCTAAATTTATTTGTTATATATATATATACAGGTTTGTACAATCAAGTTATTTATTAAAAATGCAATTATCATCGATCTGTCCTATTTAAAACAAATTAATCTACATTCTGTGATCTAACTTTTGAGCTTCAAACGTAAATTCTAGATGATTTTGCACACAAGAATAATTAATCAAAGTTTATGCTAATAAAAAAAAATGAAGGTAATTGAAGTTGTTGCTTGATGTTCAGTATCTACACTACTAGCATTCAAATTTTATGACCAAAAAAAAAAAAAAAATTGATGATCAATGAATCTATATCTAAAAGTTTTTGGTTGTTCATGAGTTCAAATAACATTAAAACTACTAGTTGCTCTTTACTCTCCCGGTGGGTCAAAGAAAATGAATTTATCCTTTCTTGCATCACCATGCTCATCAGATATAAAATCAAAATTAAGGCTTGAAAAAAGAGAATAAGGAGTAAAAGTAAGAAGTCATTTGGTTTATAGAATCAAAATTAAATAGGCTTAAAATAGAATAATTTATTTTATAACGTATATGGCTTATTACATAATTTAAATCAGATTCCATAGCCCTTTATTTAAATTTGGAATCAGATTCAAAATAAAAAATTATGACATTCAAAAAATAATATAAAATAATAATATAATTGATATATATTTAATTACTATTAATAAAAAATATATTAAAAATATATTAAAAATTTTATCAAATAATAATAATGATAATAATAATTTATATTAATAAATATAAAAATAAAATTTAAAATAAAAATATTATAAAATATATATAATAATAATAATATAATTATTGTTGATAATTTAATTATTATTACCAAACATCATGATTCCCATTAATATTCCTAATAGAAATTTAGGGAACCAAACCCCCTCCAAAAAAAAAAAAGGTTTTTAACTTGGTTATATGTATATATATCTTTTCTTTTTTTAGTTATATATATATATATATATATATATTTATTTATATTTGTTTTTTTTTTTATTTTTATTTTTGGGTACATCCACCTTGCTGTTAGATAGAGCGAATGTCATGTTGTATAGTATTTTGCCATGGAGCGAAGCTGTTAGAATGTGACGCTCCTTAACCTCGATCGCCGTCGAACACGGTTTCACCGCTGTCGTCGACGATCTGGACTCTGCCAAGTCCCCTGGTGAAGTAGCATACGTACGTACGTTGTGGGCATTGATGTTCCAGTACGGCGTCATCACAGCATTCTACATGCATTTAAAAAAATAAAAAAATCAGTTAATTGTTAATGAGAATCAATCCATAAAGAATCGGGCTCTTTTTTTTTTTTTTTTTTTTCTTCCTTACCTTGTAAAGAACACCCCTTTGAGCACCATTGCAGAGGATCTGAGGATGGGAAGGTTGAGGCCATTGAGGGTGGTGATGCGTCCGGCCCGTGGATTGTAGACGTTGCTAGAAATTTTTCAAATAATTATATTAAAATATTTTTAATAATACTTTTATTACGAATTTAATTATAATATAATCTGATTAAATAAAAATCTGAGGACGTGAATTATTTTTCGCACCCAATTGTTAAGTCTAAGGAGGTGTGGCTCTAAAATGTTAACTCTGATGAAGGCCTGGCCGAGTTGGTTTGCAGGATCGCCGGTATCAATGATCATGACAAGAACGAGACCTGACTGGCCCTTGTTATAAATCCAATCAGCCACTCCCGCAGGCAATGCGACAACATCACTTTCTCGGATGTGTCTGACCTTCTGGTACTGATCTCTAGGGCTTTGTCTTCGCCCTCCTGACGGCTCGACCGACTCATGTGTCTCCGGACAACCTGGGATTAGAACTCCCTGAATGCCACTACCTGCATTTCGGCAACAAGGGAGAGAAAACACAAAAAAAAAAAAAAAAAGAAGAAGCATATCGCAATCTGTTTCGCAAACTGTAAAATAAAATGCATACAGCATTGGCGTCGGGTAATTAAAAGATGCCCTGGACAACGTAGATCGGCTTAGGCCCGTTAGTGTATGCAGGCAGCAGGAGGCCCCCTTTCGGCTAGGCCGTGGTGGGTGCCATGTAGTCTCACGTTTGTTGAATTTCCTCTTTTACGAATTGTTCTTTATTGATATCTCCACGTTAAAGCGTGCATCTTCTTGGGTCGGATTACATTATTTGTTTTGTATATCATTTTTAATGCCTGCCCAAACAACTATACTTTTGTCATTGCACTTTTCAGCTATTTCAGGCCATCAGGGTCGAGCGTATTAATTTAATGCCTGTCCAATATGGCAACGAGTCATGAAAGATAATTTTATATAGCTCTTGGTCATGCTCAGACACTTACGCCATTAATGCTAGGATACTAGGGAGTTGGCTTCTCTCCCTCCAATCTCTACTAAATATATAGATATATATATATATATATATATATATAACACAGAAAAAAAGAGTATTTTATAAATATGTATATGTAAATTGAGTACAGAATTACATATCAACATACCATTCAAATATTATTAAACTTAGATAAAATTTTTTTACAATTAATTTTAATATTAATAAATTTAAAATTTAATAATTTATTTTCACATAAATTTCATTTATTAAAAAAAAATGATGTTAAAAAAATTAAATTTAAATTAATGTAAAAAAATATTAAATTACTACTAAATTTGAATTATATAGTTTAAAGTAAAAATTAATATAAGTCACCCTTATCAATCAATTGGACTACTAGTCAAATATTTTAAAAATAAATTCTTTACATATCAGCCACAAAATTCTCTAACAACAAGAAAGTATTATTATCATATTTAATAAACAGTCAGGGATCAAAGGTTTTAAATTACTACTATGTATTTACTATGTGCTTATTAGAAAAGCTCCTAACAATTACCCCCGCTGAAATTTATTTAGGTACAACCTGATTCAGATCTTCTAGTTCCCAACATGGACGACAGGGAGGATCTTAATAAGAAATAATATGGAATGTTGATCACAGTTCAACAAACAGAGATCTGAATTGAAGGCAGTCGATACAAGATAAGAGGCCATTTCAAGCTGCCAGGGTTTCACTGCATCATCCATTGCTTTGCTCAAATATATCCAACACATATCTCATTGATGCCATCGACAAAAGGTTGCAGATTAACAGCATCTACACTCTTTTGAATCATATAAAACAAATAATGACAAACCACACCAATCAGAGAGCACAGCAAATAATTACACTACTTACAAATTTTCATCAACACAAGATCTTGTAAATAGGAGAGCTGATCCATTCACCCCGCGAAGTACTAGTAACCTGGGGTCTACGTACGTTCCACAGATAAGCTTGGACAAGTCAAAAATTTCAGGAGGCACTTGTGTGCGAACTTCTTGAATTATATTTTGTGCAGTCACAACGTCCTGTTTCAATGGGTCATCAAGACTCATCGTCACCTCAATGTCACCTGACACTAGCTTGGCCACCGGAATGCTTGAAGGGAACTCCTTAAACGGCATTGCTTTCCTCCACTTTTTACCTGATAACTTTTGTGCCAATGAGTCCACATTACTTGGTTGGCCAAAAACAAATCTTCCCGTTGTTTTTTCTTCCTTTAGATAAAGTCGTCTTCCGGACGTTAACTTGAACAAAGTGTTAACTTTCAATTTTCCAGTCATGCCAACTTTGTCATGGGGCCAAACTTGACCAACCATGGTCATGAAGCCAATGTCAGAATCAAATGAGAGATTAGTATTTGATTTCGATGCTCTTGAAACTATTAGATGAGCATCCCCTATAAGGACACTGACAGATGGTTGCCGAAGTGTCAATCCTATGTGCTTCCCAGTATGGTACAACAAACGCCATTTTCCTGGCAGCAGCTCTAACCAATTCTGTACCTCAAGTCAGAACAGTTATGGGAACAAAGTAAGTCCACAACATAAGGGTAAATGTTGATAGTCAGAGTAGAACATAATAAGATATTTTGTGTTTAGTAACATCTAAGAGGCCATTGCCAAAATTAAAGGATAAAATGAAATAGCAAATAAGTCCAAAACGACAAATGATGTGGCTTTCTTTTCCCTAAAACTAATATAGTCAAGTTCCTGTAATATTAATCAACCATGCAAAGCAGTGAAGGCAAATTGAATAATCACATAACAAGAACTTAACCATAAAGAAAACAGCCCAAATGATTAGTCTAGGAGGTGAAATGATTAAGTTGCAATATCTTAGAAGCAACAGACACCAGATCAATACCACTTAGTTATAATTGCAAAACAAAATGAATATATGCAACATGTAAAGAATTGCAAGAATCACTTGCCCTTGGCTTTGAATGAGGATTCAACATTTCCAGCAACTCAATGAAGTAGGCAAGTCTATTACGCTGATACATCAGAAAAATTACATTAGTCCACATTATGAATGGAATGCTATAAAAAATAAAAAGCAATCACCAGTTATTGAATGACCTGAAATGAGGTACAAGTACAAACAGAACTGGCATCATGCCGTTAAGATGACCCCTCAGGTTTCAAACAAAAAATAAAACTAATTGTACCATCCTCCATGCTTACTAGGCTACCACAAAGAAGAATACTTTTTTAAGTTCTTCAGAAAGTAAGGTTGCACCTTACTAATCTAAGCACATTTGGTTGCACACCTCCCAGCTCAAAAAGGTATGACAAGATATTAACCAATTCAATGTCTATTAGGAGCTCAAACTCTACCATTTCTACTTAAGTAAATTTCAAAGAAACCAATTTATATGACCTTACATACATGATGATTCACAATTTGCAGGTGAATATGGGCACATGAATATAAATCTTAGAATATCGAATGGAATGGTCTATTAGAGGTTGATTTAGAAAGGTAGAAACCTGGGGCTGCCGATAGATATATTCCTCAGTAATGCGCACTGCAGTTGCACCAAGACCCCATAGAATATTGTTCATGGATGGGGCAACACGCCATCTAGGTCCACACAGAAATGGGTGCCTAAGAGCATCCAAACAACTGCAGAACAAACGAGAGGATCATTATAACTGCCTTCGTCTTTTTTTAACACCACATGGACAGTTGAGATTACCATCAACCCATTCCTCATCAAGGAAGTCAATTGCTAAGTTACCTTATTCTTTTAGAAGGCTTGGCTGCAAGCAATAAGGAGAGAAGGTTCCAACCTGCACCCCAGTTGCGATCAAGAATCTGCAAGAAAAGCAATGAATACATCCATGCACAAGAGAATGGAGCATCTTAGTCCTTACAAGACACTTACTTGAAGTCCAATATTTCCACATGGAGAATTCTTACTGAGGATTGGCAATAAAAATTCACGAAGGCATGAAGGATCATTTCCCTAAATACATATAGAAAACGTGAAAATTATAATGCACTTGAAATATAATAGAACAGCAATACTTCTAAAAGGAATTACCATAACAAAATTGAGAAAAGATGGAGCACTCAGAGAAGTAATGCAATTCTAATGATCTAGTTATTGTTTAATTGTCAGATTTAGGAAAAAGAGGCAGGTTCTACCTTCGTGAGGAAGGATTTGAACTTCAAGAAGATTAATGGATCCATGAATTCCCGCAACACCATCTTTGCCATCATGAAACCAACACATCTTTTCGATGGGTCAAAAAAAAGATTAAAAAAAAAAAAGAAAGAGCTTCAATAGGATCTCCTAAAAGTATGAAAAGTATGAAATTGAAGTCCATCTATTTATGCCTATTCACTCTATACCTCATGTCAAATGCAATCATCATCTTTCGCCTGTCTATGTTGTTGTCCAGTGTGCTGCTATTTGTACCATCCTCATAAAAGTCAGAAGCATTTCCTAGTATCCCTACCTGAAAAGTACAGAACAAGGAGGCGTTACAAGATGGGATATAATGAATGGTGGAAATTTCACCGCATTAATCCACCCAGAACATACATAATTCCTTTGTATCCCACATTGGAAATTGCACACTATCCATACCAAAATATATATATATATATTGAATGCCAATGGATCTGTATAAATTCATTTTAGTTCTTTTACAAAGTATGTACATGAAAATTAAAATGCAATTAGTCAATGTATCAAAAACTAAAAACTGGCTTCCCTCAGCTAAATTTCTTCAAGTTTCCCGGTAATTGCATCAAAATGAGCTTTTATTTATACTAAACTATTGACAAGGTTCAGGAAAAGTATGATCTGACCTTAATATGTCTATCCACTGGGCTTATGTGCACATTCTCCAGCCTCAACTCTGTATGGGCAAGTCCATGACTATGCAAATAATTTACCTGAAGTAAACAAAAATGGTAATGGTGACAACATTAAATGCCAAAACTGTATTACACCATGCATATAAAAACAGAGTCAAACATACACCAATAAGGAGATCCCTCATCAAGATGCGTATAATTCGCAATTGCCTGGAGACTTCAGGTCCTCCAACAGTGTCATCTCCCACCTTTCTGACGGATTCCTCATCCAATGCAAGAGTGGCCTCCAAGGTAGGAAGCCAATTTGACTGCTGAAGCCAATGCCATAATGAAAAACTTCCATGATACTGTGAAGAATGGAAAGAAAGTAGTCACCCATCTTCTGCCAGCAGACACTGAAATCAGGTTTCTAAAACAACAAGGCCGGAAGAACACCCTCCAGACATGAAAAAGGAAAATATAAACATTAATAGAAGACTGTCCAGCATGTAGGTATGCTAATCTAACCAGTAGAAAAAATTAAAGCCTTTATTATCATTCTATGAATACAGCATAAGATCCTATCTTACATAGAGAAGAACCTACCCCATGGACCAGAGTGAATGAATTATGGCCACTTCCTGTTGAAGAAATGTATCCATGAACTTGCATTGAATAAGAATGGTACATAAGTCTACGGCATACCAACTTCTTCAATACCTGGGAGACATAAACACATCAACAATGAAAAGTTACAGCAGATTCAGAACCTTAAGATGACAAGTTTTTAAAACAATAATAAGAACAATAAAACCTTAATCCTGAATTAAATTGCAGCGGGCTACATGAATTTTTTTTTTGTCATTCTGTTCTAAATGAACTAAACTTAATGTTGGACCTAATTGTTCTAAATTCTTTCTAACAAAAAAGTCTCAAGTCAACTTAGGTTGTCCTCCCTCTCTGCTCTTGTCCTCCAGCTAGAGTTGGTCACCCCTCTTCATTGCAGCATTCATAGATCTACATTGGACATATCAATATAAACACCACTTCCTCAGCTTATTTCCAATCAATGATACCACTTTGCTATGAATATCCTCATTTCTTATTCAGTCCTTCTTGGAGTGGCTACAAATCTGCCAAAGCATTCTCATCTCTGCTACACTCATTTTTTGGACATGTTCTTTCTTGACAGCCAAACCTCACTACTGTGTAGAATCATTGGCCTAATTTTTGTTCAATATAATTGATTAGAATTTGTAGTCACACAAAACTTCCATTTTAGCCATCCAGCCCTCATCTTATGAAAAACATTCTCATTTATATTCTCATCCTCAGAATAATAGAGCCTAAATGATGATGTTGGTAGCATTGAGGGACTCATGCACCAACTAATTCAATGGTGTGCCCTACAACTCTACTAACATATTCGGTTTTGTTGCAACTCAACCTAAAACCCTTAGATTTTAAGGCATCCCTCTATTATTATGATTTGTGGTATAATCTATCAAGACAATATCTGCTACAAATAACATTCAACTAAAGTTTATAAAACACAGCGTGCCAACCTCTATGGATCTCTTTCCTCTACGTTGAGCTTGAGCAGTGGTAAGTTGTCGAAGCACAACTCCAGTGTTATACAATGGGCTGCAAATCCACAAAAAAAATGCATTAAGCTATGAACTTATTGAAACAGGGCCTTACTAATGAGAGAAAAACTGACCTATTGGGGTTCCCCACTATGGCTTCAAAAACAACCTCATCTGCCTACACAAATGGTCTATTCAATTAGACCACATCAAATATAAGATCATGAATATGAACTATACCAAAAATGATTACAATCACAAGTAACAAATGTATTTAAAACCATCGTACCCGTCCACCAAGACCAACACTAACATGATCAATCATCTTGAAATCAGATTCCTTGAACCTTGTAACATGCCTGGATTCTTTCTCTACTGAATCTGCTAAAGCAGACTGAGCGTTGTCATCTGATTCTAGTTGAGATGTTGCTTTATTTGACGTAAAACATCTCACTGTCCATGATTTTCCCATGTAAGAGCTGGCAAATTTGCTTCTTTTGACACATACGAAGCCAAGTCTACTTAATCTTGCAGGAAAAATTTCTCTAGAACACCAGCCTTCAAAAAGCTCTGAACTTGGAGTCAACCCAATTCCGTACAGTGCCATCAATGAAGAGCCCTATTGCATTAGATGCCAAGAGAACAACATTTCCTTCAAATTTCATGGGCTTTTCAAAGAAAGAACCATAATTGCACAACTATAACATATTCCTAGAAAACGAGAGAGTCATCCAAGGATAAAATGATTGTAAGGATTTAAACCTTCCCTCAAACAATATTTATTCTTTTTTGGCATTTTTCTAAAGTCCTTTTTAATTGAATAATGACTTAATTATTTAAAAAAAAAAAAAGAATAAATATGAAGTTACAAGAAAGACAAAACTAGTTTTTCAACTTCCACAAAAGAAAAAATTGTGACACTTAAGCAAAGAACATTAAGTTACTATAACAGGCCATTTAAAGTAGAAAAGGCAAGATTGCCGTTGATATTACAGGCATGTGAGAATATTCAGATTGCTGGCCAAGAGCTTCAGAATCTGACCTTTTGTTTAAAGTAGATGACTGGAATATACATGGGAATGTTATATCATTATGTTTAATGTACCAACTCTAACAATGGGAATCTTGGACTAGTTATACAATGGCGATAGAAACCTTAGCAAATACATCTTTTTTTCTTCTTTTGTTTTTTCATATATTAATTGTAATATTAGTGTTATTTAATTTAAAAGATTAATTAAAAGTAACAAAACAAAACCATCATCAAAACAAATTTCTTTTCCTCAAAATTTATAAATATAAATTTATATCTATATAAACATACTTTATAAAGAATTTCTCTTCATTGTTTTTTTTTTCTATTTTTTAATCCAAAAATACAAGAGAAGCTCCCCTATAATACATACTTATTTCTCTGTGATAGAAACTTAGGAAACAACTCAAAACACAGACAATTTCAATTTCAATTTCAAGCTTGATTACACCAAACATCACTTGAAATCATGTCCATCATTTCCAACTCAAACTCAAGTTCAATTTAATCCATGTTACACATAAAAATTCCGTATCCACATTCGTATGGATCTTCAAACGTCAGAATTACGACCAATCTAATGAAGCAAAGCATCCAAGCGTGCATCGATATGTATACTATATGCATGCTTTGTATTTTCTTCGCCCTCCTCACAAATCCATACCAAGGGAATCACATGCCACCAGTCTCTTCGGAAAGCCCAACATGTGACCCCAGTAGTCATCAAGGCAACTATCAACCATGGGATGAAGGCTTAGTATTCACCCATTTAATGCAATTATACTCATGCTTGAAAAGGAAAATGAAAAATTGATACTTGATACATATAGCAATCACAGAACAACCGACAGACAGCACGGTGGAATCAATCAAAGGGCAGGACAAGCACCAAAAGCAATTAACAATAAAGTGGGTTTAGAATATACTTGAGTGCTCCCGTTAGTTAAAAATCCGACGACGACGACCAGCACCGCCACCAAGCAATTGAATCCAACTAATTTTACAATCTAAGTCTCAATTTTTTTACTGGCGAAAGCAAAAAAATGAATATCTGAAGGGCTGATTCAGGAAATTCACCGAGTAACTAAGGCGTGAGCAGCAGCGTTCGGCAGAAGCCTGAGGATTTGGGAACAGCAGGTTTGGACTGGTCTGCAAACGGGGACGGGGCAGCTTGGATTCTGAGAAAATCCACGGTGGGCTTGTGCCTGTTAGAGCTCAATTAATTACAAATTATAAGTTAGCATTAAAATAAAATTTAAATAATTACATATTATTTATTATATTTTATATTAAAATAAAAATAAATATTATTGTTATTTAACATATAAAATTTTAAATATTTTAATTTATTATATAATTAATAAATATAATTTAATATTTAAGTTATTATTATATACTTTTTAATTGATTATGTATAATATTTTTTAATTTAATAAAATTATAAATATTTATATAATTATCTAATAATATTATTAAAATTATTAAATTAAATTAAATTTAGAATTTTAAAATTTTAAAATTTAATTAATATAATTAAAATTAAATTAATAAAATTAATATTTAATATTAAATTTTATTTAGGGCAAATTTGGTAAAGCGACCAATTATTTCTGATATGTCATAACTAAAGCGTTGTGGTTGTGTCCCGGAAAACGCCAGCTATCGCCTCACTCGCCACTCGCCGCGACTCCGAAGCTCTCTTCCTCACGGAACCATGTCGTCGACTCTGCTGGAGGTGACTCGCGCGGCTCACGAGGAGGTGGAGCGTCTCGAGCGGCTTGTTGTCAAGGATCTCCAGAATGAACCGGCCAACGCCAAGGACCGCCTCTTCCAGAGCCACCGCGCCCGCAATATGATCGACACCATCATCTCAACCACCGAACGACTCGTAATTCTTCCTCCCCCGCTCTCTCTCAACTGCTTCTTTTTTATTTTTTTCTTTTCTTCAAAAAAAGAAACAATTCAATATTGAAAATTTTGTAACTGAGTTGAAACGCGTGCATTTTTAGGTAGAGATTTATGAAGATAAGGATGATGCGAGGAGGGATGAGATTGCTGCTCTCGGAGGCCAAACGGCCACTGGAACTAACGTTTTTAGTGCATTTTACGACAGGCTGAAAGAGGTTCTCTCTTTTTTCATTTTTCTTTTTCTTGACTCAGTTTCTGATGTGTATGTGGTGGAATGTCGTTGCGGATTGGTGAATAGGCTAGGGTGTTAGTGTTGTTCTGTTATATCATTGGGGCAGGGAGGGGGACGGTGGAATTCACCGCTAGGGTTTGATTTGTTATCTTAGTAGGATTCGAGTCTTTCGTCTGGTTGCATGTGCATCTTCTGTTATATCTTTGTGTATTGATAAATTGGTCCAGGTTTTATTAGTGTACTGTCTTCTTTTATCATTTTGGTTTTTCTTTTTCAATGTCTTGTTATTTATATTGTAGATTCGAGACTATCATAGAAGGCATCCGGCTGCGCGTGTTGTTATTGATGCCAATGCCAATGAGCAGTATGAAGCATTACTTAAAGAGGAGTTTGTGATCGAGTTTACTGGGGAGGTACCACTTCCCCCTTTGTCTCTCTCGCTCTAGACTTCCTTTGCTTATTTTATTTACCACTTTGCTAGAAGGCCTTTCATTTTGGGGACATAGTAGTCAAGGCATTTTGGAGAACATGTTTATATGTAGCTGCACCAAGAATTATGTGTCATGGATGGCTCTGAGGCGATCTAATTAAACATGGCATCGTGTTGGCTACTGAAATTGCCAGTATTTTGCTTGGTTGGCATTGTCCCTTTGTTTTAAGGCTGGCAGCCTAGCACTTCAATTATTTCTTCAAAAAGAAGCACTTGCATTTTTTTCCCATGGGCTTTTCATCTATGGTGGCTTGTATTGCAGTTTTCTTCCTTGCATATTCCAATTTATAGGCTAGTTAACCTTCTTTGGATTTCTTTTTCAGGAAGCATTTGGGAAATATCTAGACATGCATGAATTGTACAACCATTACATCAATTTGACATTCGACAAGAAATCTGGGCAGCCTATTGAATACTCTATGTACCTTGATGTGTTTTCACAACCAGAAAATATTCCTAGTAAACTGAAGCAAACAAGGTGAATTTCTTCTCCTGTGTTCAGCAGTTACTGAACTCTATTTTTCACTGTTTGTCAAACTTTTGCAAGTTATTCATGTTAGATTAACATATCTATGTTTTTATTAATGTCTTTGCAGACAATACAGGGAGTATTTGGAGCATCTGCTTGAGTATTTAGTCTATTTTTTCCAAAGAACTGAGCCATTGCAAGATCTTGATAGAATATTCTCTAAGGTTTGTTGAATGTGATTTTATACATGTGGTATCTTTTCAAATTCATTCATGCATTGTAATTGGGGGGTGATGGCCCCTCCACTGGGGGGGGGGGCGAGTGTTGTATAACATGCGTTAGTGTCAACTGTTGAGCTTTGGCACTGGGTATTTTTTTGTTTTTTTTTTGTCTGGGATTCTTACTAAGATGGACTCCAGTATTAATCTTAATACATTCTGTCACTCACAAGCGCTATGCACAAGAAACATTTCTTAGTAGGGTTTAATCTCTCTCTCTCTTTATGTATATGTATATATGTCTATGTGTGTGCATGCATATATAGGAAGAAAGATGGGTGGATGTCATGTCATAGCTTTGGTAAGCATGCCTAAATATTTTTTCATGGTAGTTGTAGCTATTGGGATGTAGATAACAATATTGATGATTCTATGATCTGGACTATATTATTTTAAGATTAAAGTAGTAAAAATAGTGCATATGGATTTGTGAAGGGCAAGTCTTGGTGTATCAGTAAGGTTGGTCACAAGTTCAAGTCAGGAAGACAGTCTCTTTGTGAAAATAAGGGTAAGATTGTGTACATTTGATCCTCTCTAGATCCTACAGTATAGGATCCTCGTACATTGGGATAGCCTTTTAATACTTATGGATTTGTTGCTGTTTGATAGCCTGCATCCTTCTAGTGGGTATTTTAAACTTGTTTTCTTAATTCAAGATGGTTGTGATAAGAGTCCCATAGATTATATCACACTTTATTTAATGAAGTAGGATGCTGTGGCAGGTTGTGACTGAATTCGAAGATCAATGGTTGAATGGCAGGGTAGAAGGGTGGGTGAAGAATGGCGAAGAAAATGGGTTTCTTCCGGATCAGCAATTTGTTATTGATCTTGATTATTACAACACAGTTGAAGAGCTGATAGAAGTGGGTCCTGAAAAATTAAAGGAGGTGAAGATAACCCTTTTTGCTTGCTTCTTTCTTGAAAACATACTGTTTATGCTTTTGTTTTCTAGAATTTCGGTGACTATGCGTTAATGCCAGAAATAAAGGCATTGCTTTGTCACATGTTATTAATGGTCCTTGATTCTAAAGGAATGCTAGTCATAAATATTTAAATGAGGGAAAAACAACCTTAAGAAAGGGGTGTTTAGTCATGCCCACAATCTTTTTTATTGCGTCTGTCCATCTGGAATCTGTGATTTCTTTGATTTGCTTTTTTCTCCTTTCTTTCCCCAAAAGGCCGTACGAGTTCACTCATATCATGTTGGTTTTAGTTGTTTTTTCAATCCCCAATTTTGTGATTGTTCACCATATGTTTTCCTTCACAGGCATTGGCTGCATTGGGTCTAAAGAGTGGTGGTACCGTTCAGCAGCGTGCAGAGAGGCTTTTCCTCACAAAGGTTGCAATATTCCGTACTAAAATTTTTACATACTACATGTCATCCAAGTTTAAGAATGTTAGAAGCATTGAACAATGCTTTTTCAGTTTTCTAGTTAGGAGCTGAGTTTAAAACATAAATTTATACATGTAGTCTTGTCTCTATCATTAGGAATGAAATATTCCATTTTTATTTTTTTGCCCTTTTTCTAGTGGGAATGTTTTTGGCTTCAAGAAAATTG
Organism: Bruguiera parviflora; assembly: GCA_019804595.1. Classification (NCBI taxonomy): domain Eukaryota; kingdom Viridiplantae; phylum Streptophyta; class Magnoliopsida; order Malpighiales; family Rhizophoraceae; genus Bruguiera; species Bruguiera parviflora. The sequence goes on from CM034060.1 coordinate 5,612,266, forward strand.
GAAGGGTATTACTATTTGGGTCTAAAGTTCTGCAAATGTCTCCCTAGATTCTCACTTTATGGGCTGTAGTTGATTAGAAGATACTTTTATTCACAGTGCTGTGTTTGTGGGAAGCTGCGCCATTTCCTGAATTTGCTTTAAAGTACAGCTCAAAGAGACTTTCCAATTTTAAAGAATTCTTTGTTATACATTTAGTTTGAAGATTTTTCTGTTCTTAATTTTGTGCAGAACACACCTCTGGAGAAGCTGGACAAAAAACATTTTGCTAAGGGTCCACGGGGCTCAGTAGTAAACGGGAGTGCTGTAGCCTCTCAAGAGGTTGACAGTGCAGGAGGGATTGCCCTGATGGAGGCCAAAATAAGAAAATTGTGTGAGTTGCTTCATGAGGTTAGCTTATGTTCCACAATTACCCCTCTCTCAATTATTTCTACCATTGTTATTTTGCACCTTTTCCTTTTCATTTGTTTTTCCTGTTTTGCCTTCCCTTTTCCCTGGAAGAAGAGGGGGGTTGGGGTGGGGGTATCTAATTGTTGATTGCAGTAGATTCTTTTGATTTTCTTTACTGAGACTTTTTTTTTTGTCATCTTAAACTCTTGTTTCCTCTTGCATATTCCTTTTAGTATTTCTGTTTCTATTGTTGTGGGCATCTGAAATCTGCATATAAGTTCCTTTCTCTTCTCTTTCATCTGCAATGTCTTATGTGTCTGAATCTTCTGCCACCTTGTGCAGACAATTGTACGAACAAAAGAAAATGTTGTAAAGAAGCAGGCTTTGACATATGAAGAATTGGAAGCAGAACATGAAGAAGTAAGTTACCTATTACATTTTTTAAGTAATTTAGATGCCACGTTTACTGTAGCTTTATTATCACATTGGAAAATTTTTTCCTTTGGATGGGCTTTGTAAGTAATACGCATGGGATGTGCTTTGAACTATACTGCAGAGGTTTCCTGAGATCAAATCCAGGAGTCCACAAGTGTTTCAAAAGATATAAAAAGAATTGTAATTTGTAGCAATTCTACAGAGCTGCATAGGGATGGTAGGGGTTGCTTTTTTGAGAGAATTGGGCCGATTTCCATTTTTCAAATTCATACTCATTTCGTTCAGGTTGGAATACCAACAAAAAGTACTGCTTGATCCAAATCATGACTGCATTTGGATTGTAGTATTGTAGAGGCATGTTGGGGTAGCTACATGACTTACCCCGCATATGCTTCTGCCGCTAAATCTTTGGATGCTTTTGACCAGGTAGTCTTGTATGTGAAAACCTGAACAAAACTTGAACACCATAATCTCACAAAAGAATGAGGCATGCCCAACATTAGTTGGGTCAAGGAAACCTTATGTGACAAATTTGAAATTTTGGTCATATCAGTCAGGTTACCAGTTAATTTTTCTTTGATAACTTGTCTGTGAGGGGTAGTCCAACTGGCATATTTGGCAACTATGTGTGATACACTTGAGTGCAAATAATCTTTTTGTTAAGATTTCCTGGGTCCTTAAGTCTGATGAGTCATTGCTATGGTGAACCTTGCCTGTGAGGGGTAGTCCAACTGGCATATTTGGCAACTATATGTGATACACTTGGGTGCAAATAATCTTTTTGTTAAGATTTCCTGGGTCCTTAAGTCTGATGTGTCATTGCTGTGGTGCTAATGTTGTCATTTATGATTTTTTATTTTTAATGATTGTTAATGGTTACTACTTTTGAAAATATGAAACAGGAAGAGATGCAAGCTGAGAGTGAAAGTGATGATGAAGAGCAACAGATCTACAATCCACTGAAGCTTCCAATGGGTTGGGATGGAAAGCCCATACCTTACTGGCTATACAAGCTTCATGGTCTTGGCCAGGTATTTTTTGTCTTCTTGGCCATACTCTACTCTTGATTTTGGCTGCACACCTGGAAAATGATTCATTGATTTCAGTTTAATGTAGTTACACATCTTAGGCCTATTATCTTTTGGAGGTCATACAATGTTTCAATTGTAATAATTTCATCCACATAAATAATTTATTCCTTCATTTAATTTTCAGAAATTACCTTAGATCATTGTAGGAGGCTTTGCAACTATATTATTGTAATCTACTTACAAAACTTGAGATTGGTGATCTTAGTTATGTTTTACATCTCAGCGGGGTCTACAAATGCTTTTTATTGATCTAGAAAAAACATACAATTGAATTCCTAAACAAGTATTGTGGACAATGAGTAGGAAGAAGATTCTTGCTTTATTTAGTAATCCAGTGAGGGACATGTATGAAGGAGGAACAACTCATGAAGGCAGTGGGAGCTGGACAGCGGACTTCCCAATCATGGGTGGTCTGCACCAGAGTTGGTTCTAAGTCATTTTTGTGCAAGTTATGGATGAATTGACAAGTCCTATCTAGGACAATGTCTTGTGTTACGTGTTAATTTGCAGATGATATCATATTGATAAATGAAACTAGAGAGGGTTTATAATGCAAATTAAAAGTATTGGAGGGATACCCGACAATTTGAGGTTTTTAGGTTGAGTTGCACAAGCACAAAAACAAAATATATTCATTGTAATTCTAGTAATGTTGGAAGAGTGCTAGGGCACACTATTAGACTAGGTGGTGCATAAGTCTGTCTGTGTGAGTAATTACATTCATCATGGAATGTGGCTGGGTGACTAAAATGGATTTATGCATCCGGAGTTTTGTTTGACTGCAAAATTCCTACTAAGTTGAAGGGTAAATTCTAACTGCAAAACACTATGCGTTAGTGAGTGTTGAGCTATCAAGAAGCAAGATGTACATAAAGAAGACAACCCAGGTTGATTAGGAAGGATACAGAAACAATTAATATCTCATACCAAATTTAGTTCATAATGGAACAGAAGACAACAAAAGATTGGTGTGGCTGACCTTAAATATAGAATTAAGGCTTTGTTGTTGTTGTTCTGGCATCTCTTAACTATTGATATACAATATTACATCTGGAAAGATCACTCCATAGCTCGTATATTCAAATCTTTGTCTTCAGAACGAAGATGATGTTAGTCATATTGAGACTTGCATGCACGCAAAATTTTGTGTGTTCCCAAGTATCATATGGGCTATTTCGTTTCCAAGGTTTCACGTGAACAGCCTTTCAGTTTCATCCCTTTTCTTATGTTGTGGTGGGCCCTGGATAAATCTCTTCATGCATTTAGTTGCACTGAAACTGTTTCTTATAAATTCTATGGCTTACAAGGGTTATCTCTTTTATCTTCTTTTGCCTCAGGAATTTAAGTGTGAGATTTGTGGGAACTACAGCTATTGGGGGCGTCGTGCTTATGAGCGGCATTTCAAGGAATGGCGCCATCAGCATGGGATGCGCTGCCTTGGGATTCCGAACACAAAGAACTTTAACGAGATAACATCAATAGAGGTGCAATTTCAGGACTTGCCTTTGATAATTCTTTTCCCCCGTTACTTGTTGGTACTTTATCCAAGTTTCTTTATTGGCGATTATCTTATTGTTATGTTATTTACCATCTGTTGGAAGGCAATTCTTACAGAGGGTGAATCATCTTTTTCAGTGTGTGTTTGTGCACTCGCATAGAGGGCCAGACAAAGTGTCTGTGCTGGCATCCAGCTGGTGGCACCTCTTCTTTATCATGTATCTTCTTTAAGCCTAAATCATCTTCTGTGTTGGGGCAGGAAGCAAAAGAACTATGGAAGAGGATACAAGAGAGGCAGGGAGTGAACAAGTGGCGGCCGGATCTTGAAGAAGAATACGAGGACAAAGAAGGGAATATATATAACAAGAAGACCTTCACGGATCTGCAGCGCCAAGGATTGATTTAAGTGTGAAATAGGGATTTTCTGTTCTTGGCTTTTGTAGTACTGTTAAACCCCCTTTGCTGGTATGTAGCCCACAAAACATTAGCCGTTCGAAAGTATCAGGACGTAGCAATGTTGGGTAGTAGACCTTAGTCTTATCTTTGCCTCTGATTGGTGATAGTATTTAGATTCCTTTAACATTAAGTTTGATTATAACTCACGAGATTGGGACAATTGGGTCTGGACGTGTTTGGCTCTCCAGATTAAAAGGCAAAAAAAGGGAGGGAGGGGTGGGTAAAGCAGAGAAGTTAAAATCTAACGTTACGAAGAAAAACATGTATTCTTTTTCGGTGACAAAATTGTTGCAGAAGGCGAGAATAGATTGGGTACCAAAACCGTGTCGACTAGCATTCAACTCTGCCGCCGTCGAGATGCTCTTCGTCAACGGGATTGCATGTAATGGAAAGGCTCGTCTAGTTATGATGATAAATAATTATCATGCCTGAAATATGTACCAAGTGGTCTAAATTTTAAGGTATTCTACGGTTAAGCGAAACGCAATGCTGATACGTACACCCGCAGCGAAAAGAATCATTGAGTGGAGGATTCCGATATTTCAACGTTCGAGATAACTTATTTGTATTAATTACTGGTTATTATTGTCGATTATTATTATTATTACTCATATATAAAAGTAAAACGTAGAAAATCAGTGACTACCCATCTCGGCTCTCTGTTGTCTGGGCGACTCTGTGGAAAATGGGAACCACGAACCGGAAGCTACTGTGGAAAAGTATAATGGGAAACCAAAAAGCAATGTGTAGCAGGTTATACTACACCAACAGGACTAAGAAGGTGACCTTGTACTCGAAAATCAGTCCTTTAGGAGACCCCGGAACAAGCGTTGTACCTGAGCTGGAAAACTGGGTCCGAAACGGCAACAAGGTCGGAGTTGGAGAGCTTCAGCGTATCCTCCGCGACCTCCGGAAGCGAAAGCGCTTCTCTCAAGCCCTGGAGGTTTGTTGCCTTTTTGTTTTTATTCTTTCTTTCTCTTTGCTTCTTTGTTGGTTATTTGGGGATTTGGGTTCCGTTTGGTTGCTGGGAAAAATGTAATGAAGTGGGGTGCTGATAAATTTCCCTTCTTTGTTTTGTTCATTAATGGATTGAGCTCTGAGATGAGACCACTTTTGTGGTCTGCAAATCAAAGAGACTACTCGTTAAGGCAAAACAAGATCTTCAAGATAATATTTTGTTAAACTCGATTTTTATTTTGTTTTTTTTTGGGGGGGGGGCGGGGGGGAGATATTGAACTTGATTAGTTGCTTTATTTTTAGCGTACAGAAATCAATTGGCTTGCAATGGGTTCTTGCTGAAGTGATTGAAAAAGAGATTATTAACTGTGGTCAGTCTCTGTGATATAGCCCTCTATTGATTCAGACAAAGTAATGAACAACAATAGTGTCATTAATATGGAAAAGCTCAAGATGACATCCAAAATAATGGTTGATTAGGGTTTTAATGTGTCCTGTTTAATGGGTGTAGGTGTCTGATTGGATGAATATGACGGGCATTTGCATATTCTCACCGACTGAACAAGCAGTCCATTTGGATCTAATTGGCAGAGTTAATGGGTATGTTTCTGCTGAGCATTATCTTAATAGCTTGAGGGAGCGAGATAAAACGGATAAAACATATGGTGCTCTTCTGAATTGTTATGTTCGGCAGCGCCAAACTGACAAGGCCATCTCGCTTTTTGAGAAAATGAAGCAAATTGGCTTTGCCTCATCACCCTTGATTTTTAATGATATGATGTGCCTCTATGCAAAGCTGGGTCAGCATGAGAAGGTCCTTCATATGCTGACTGAGATGAAGGATAATGGAATCTCTCCCGATAACTTCAGCTACAGAATCTGCATCAATTCTTACGGTGCTATGTCTGACCTCAAGGGAATGCAACAAGTTTTGAATGAGATGGAATGCCAACCAAACATTGTCGTGGACTGGAACACATATGCTGTTGCTGCCAATGTCTTCATAAAAGTTGGCCTTCCTGATAAGGCTTTTGATGCCCTGAAAAAGTCTGAAGGCAGGCTAAGTAAGAAGGATGGGACTGGCTATAACCATCTGATATCGCTCTATGCAACTCTAGGGAGCAAGTCTGAGGCAATGAGACTATGGGATCTAGAGAAAAATGATTGCAAGAGGTGCATCAATAGGGATTACATAAACATACTGGAATCGTTAGTGAAGCTTGGTGAGCTTGAAGAAGCTGAGAAAATACTAAGAGGTTGGGAGTCGTCTGGCAACTGTTATGATGTTCGCATACCAAATATCATCCTTAATGGGTATATTGGAAAAGGATTCGATGAAAAAGCAGAAGCATTGCTTAAAGAGTTGATGGAGAAAGGAAAGGTCACCACTCCTAACAGCTGGGGCCTGGTTGCTGCGCGATACCTTGATTTGGGCAACAATGCAAAAGCTTTCAATTGTATGAAAATTGCCTTCTCTCTTAATGTAGAAAATAAAGGATGGAAGCCTAATCCTAGGGTGATCGCAGGCATTTTGGAATGGCTTGGTAATGGAGGTGATGCTGAAGATACAGAAGGCTTTGGTGCTTTGCTGAGGTCTGTGATATCAATGAACAGAGAAATGTATCATTCTTTGCTTAAGGCCAATATAAGAGGTGGCAAACAAGTGCATGAGCTTTTGGACTTCATGAAATCTGATAACATCGACCAAAGCGAGGAAACAAAGATAATCCTAAGTGCGAGGCAGAAGTAAATTCAATAGCTGTACACTTGAATGTTCTTCCGCCCAAAACCAGAGTGTTGAACTCTGTAACCAATCGAAAATGCCATTTTGGTATTTGCAATTCATTCTTCTTGTTGTGCTTTATCTAGGCAAGACCATTTTGATGCTACTGAGAGGGAGCCCATTAACACAAATGTAGTAGATGGTGCTCTTCCGGTTGCATCATCCACTATGGTTCCACAAACTAGTCTAACAGTGAAGAAACTAAACCTCGTCTGGCCCGGCACAACAGGTGAAAAATTATTGTTAACACAGGCGCTCCCCTCCTTTTGATCACCATCAAAATGCAGTCACGAGAGGACTGCATTTAAAATCACATTAAAAATTTTAAATATAATCTAAAACTATTTTTTGTTTTATCTTAGAATATGGGCGTAAAGAAAAATTTGGGGTCTAAGTGATAGATGTACTTTTTATATAAATACCATTTTATTTTTTTGGTCGAGCCGCGAGTGAGTATTATCTCTCTGTTTTTTTTTTTTTTAATTTTTTCTTTGTTGCATAAACAAAAAAGTGTAGTTGTCTCTTCTTATAGCTTTGTTTAGCTCATACTATTTTAAAGCTTAATCCCACCCGTATCTGTATGTACACTTTAAATTTATTTATTTATTTATTTTTTTGAGTATTCGACTCATTTAGTTATTCAAATTATGAAATGTTTTGTTTATGAGTTTATTGAAATTTTATAAAAAAGATTAACGAAATGTGTTCGAATACATTATTTTCTTCATTATTAAATTTAATTTGCTCCTCGACTAAGAAATTTCCAATTCGGATACTGCCGGAAGGCATTTGAGGCGTTGATTCAAAAGATCAGACATGTGAGGTCCACAGATACAACGCCTTCAATAAATTCGAAAAAGAAAGTATTCTCCATTTGTTTCATGCATACAAACCATATATAGAGAAAAATGAAAAACGTTGGAATTCTCTCTCTCAATTATTTTAGCTGCCACTAAAATTGTTTCTATTTCCGTAACTGAATCAAACTATAAAAATTGAACTTAAATGCAAAATTTTGAGAAGATGTTGACAAGACGTTTGCAGCCGATGAATGGGTCATTTGAGAACCCAACTCAGGTTCAATTTTGAGAAACCAACTTGATCATTTAGAAAAACTCAGAGATTTTGGGTTAATGGTATCTAGAGGAATTAGTATTGTTCCTGCATCTCCTCCTTCAGTCCACGCAATCGACTCTCTCTTCAATAGCTTCATAATCTGGTGAGAAAAACAATAACACATAAACCTCTTTTTAACTCAATATTATTAACTTTATCATTTGGATTGCTTATGTAAATTAATAATGAGACCTCAAAAATGGAAATGATACAAAAAAACAAAAAAAAGCGGTGGGGAGGAAGGAGATTTAACAGTATCTTGAAGAAGAAGGCTCAAAATTAGATTAAAAGAGAATCATATTTCATCCCATAAAATTAAAAAGAAAATTAGAAAAAGAGAAAAAAATGTTGAAAGAGATACCATTGAAGTTCGTCAGACCACATACTTTTACTTCTGAGTGCAAATTAGTTAGGTAACCTTACCACTCTCTTCCGAGCCCCCTTTGTTGCATCTTTCTCATTCGTCTCAATGATCACCTTGAGGTTCCTAAATGCTGATGGAAATACCAACTCAGATTGCTTCTCTTGGTAGGATATTTTTCAGGAGCGAAGTATAACAATAAACAACTTACACGGGATACCAGAAAGTCGAGAGATATGGCCCTTTAATAGGCGTATAGCAAGCTTAGTATCACAATCATGCACGTCAAGCAATAGTTCATCCTGTGTTTGTGCATTGCTGCAATTGAATATAACAAAAGATGAATTATTGTAAACAAAGCCAGTAACACAGAACAAAACTTGTTGGAAGAAAATATTGAAGGACAAAGATCACTGACTTGGTTTCAAAAATTTTTTGGGTCGATTCCTCATCTGCCTTTTGAGCCTTTTGATAAAAGAAGTGACCCTGAAATACCAATAGCATTTAAAACTGGAGCTGTTAGCTATGAAACCATGGCCTTCTAATACTGGAAGATGATAGTGAATCTTAAACCATATTGTGAAAAATTTCCATTTGTGAAAATTTTATCCTCACTATCATCATGCAACCACTAATGTCTTTCTTTTGACAGCTTTATCAGCCAATGGCAGAGTTTCGTTCAATCCTGTGGTTCCTTGGGGTCACTACCCAGCCAAGACCAATAGCGGGTACAGTTTTTGACTTGACTGCATAACACATTGCCAAAGAAAAGGAGAACATTGTGTACCCAAAAATGAAAAGAAAAGCATTATGATTACTAATAAAAGAAATCATCAACGCTCTGTTTATCATCAGTTCTAATATCAATGTTAAAATGTACCTTGTTCATGAGTTTGTCAGCTAGATCATGATCACCCCTTGCAAATGCATCAACCGCCTGACAAATAAGCACCATTTTCACTCCCTTTGTGTCTAGAACCCAAAGGCAACTGATATAAAGAGTATTCAAACTTCCATGCATGAAAATAGTGTAAGCACACAAAGTGCTTTAGGCTGCTGTCAATTTAGTTTAACTGGTGGACAAACTTCATCAAATTTCCAATATTAACTGAAGAAATCCAGGTTGGTTCTCTTAAATTTTCATCTATCAAAACTACGACTTAGTTCGACTAAGTCTTAAAATGACTGAAATTGGATCCATCTTTTTCTACAAACTGCTTGTCAACTATTAAGAGCTACGATTCATAAAATAAACGTATGAAAGGCCTTATTCGAGAAAGAAGGCTTGGGTGGGAGAAAGAAACTAAGCAACCTACAGCTTTGTAGTACTCCTTCATTGTGGCACGGTACTCTGACACAGCTTTACGAAGTAGCTGGTAGCCATCCTCTTCATCTGCAAATGATAACAGAAATCCCCAAACTAAGAGAGAAAACAGGAAGAAAGAGCCACAAGAAAGCACAGTGAACTAGATTCCACAAGAATGAACAAAAAAGCCATCTTTATATTCCATTTATAACCTACATGACAGCTCAGAAGTTGTAGTCAGGCTAACCCACAGGAACCATTCACCAGTCTCATTGCCAAAACTAATAATATCATCCAACCCCAGCATGTTATCTAAGCAATGAAATCCATAAAAATGGCAGAAAATGTCCCAAAAAGCATCAGTCACATCTCAGTGATTAACTACTACATAATCTTCTTAGTTGATATTTTGGTGCTTAGAAAGCAATAATTTCATGCTAAGAATGGGCAGGTAACCAAAACTGCGACACTTTTTTGAATGCCTTTGAAGCATCTTGTCGTGAATATCTTTCCACCATTAGAGATATCCCATAGATTTGCTGTGCTTGCAACAACAGTTCTTGTTTCCCATCATATACCATGCAAGTAATGATGCAAATACTACACCTCAATTCTCCAGACTGAAGAAAAAACCAAATAAATAGGAGAGCTAACAATGCTAAAACATCCCAATAAAGTGTTAAACTAGAGACTCCAAAGCCAAAAGAAAACCAGGAAGTGGAGTGTCTTTTGTGTGCATGTGCATATTCTCCTTCAGGAGGGATGTGTGATGAGGGGAAGGAAGAGAATAGTAAGGGAGTGGATGCTGGGAACCTTAGCTAAAGCACTGGGATTTGTTCTCAGCCTCAAAAAATAAGAAGTGGAGGAGAAACTTTTATGAGTACATTTGATAATTGACTAGCAATCTATGTATATCTGGAAGAGCATATCCATCATGTACATATCCGCTGGAAATTCTATAAAACTGCAAGGTTAATAAAGCTTCCCAGAACACGAAATTGTACAAACCATTATCCTTGTCAAGCTGTACATTGACTGAAACTGGCATGGGTTGTGGGGTAAAGTCACTCGGAGGTTCAACCACGACTTGCCCAAAGGCTAACGGCCTCATCTGAGTCCTTGTTATTCTTCTAGGTAAGTCCTCCTTAGGTCTCTCAGTAGCCTGGAACAAAGCAGCCAAGACTTCCTTCTGAATATCATTTCTATCTATCTCTTGTCCAAGTGATCCTCTCCCATTTGTGCCTGAACCACTAGTTGTACTGCATATACAGTATAAGCACAAAATTCATGATGAACTAAAAATTATCATAAGCTTAATTTCCTCTCCTCCTTCAACATAAGAAATTTTAGTAATTGTCAAGGGTCCATTTGGTACACAGACCAGATCGTATAGGATAGTAGACCACTATCATATACTGAGTTTGGAAAGTATTTGACAATATAAGATAGCTAGGTGGTATAATGTGTTAAAATGACTTTATCATCCTTATAGCTTAATTAACTATTTTTATTATTTATTTTAACTCTTTTTTTATCATAAATAAATAAAATTAAGTATCAAAATTATTTTATTTTATTTGCTAGTAATTTTATAATATTTATTGGGGTCATAACAATGGTGGTGATCACGACAATGGCTGCAACAACAAGGCCAGTGGCCAACAGTGATGGTGGTCAAAGCAGTGACAGAAATAAAGATGAGAGATGAATTTTAGTTAATAATATAAGTTTTTATATAGAGAAATATGGGAAACAGGCTTAGCCCATGTAAGAGATAGTTTAGCCCATAGAAATATATGGTATAATACTAGCCCACAAACATGAGTTAGCAAACCATTCCAACATATCCAAATGATTTACTAAACAGAGGATATAATGGAATAAGACTAACCTATCCTATATTATCCCACACTAGACCATGTATCAAATGCATCCCAAAGGAACATTTTATCATGGAAAAGGTTTAAGATATTGATGCATCAGAAAATTAGCATACCATCGAGAAATATTCATTGGTTGTGACCCTTTTTGACATCCATCATAATAAGGACAAGAATCTGAGAACTGCAAGCCAAACACATTACATCAGGAAGACCTATGAGTAAGCAGCTTAATATTGCTCTTAGTTTCAATGCATCAACAAGAAACACTGCTGGGAAACAATCTTCATTTTTTGAACCAATTAAAGGAGCTTCTGTTAACCCAATTCATTATTTAATTATGGAAAAATTGTACCACCTTGATGACACCAATCACGAGCCTCCCTAATCACTAATTGGATTTTGGAACAAAAAAAGGAAAAATATGCATGTACAAGATGAACTATCAATATAACAACCATATCAATCTTGGAACATCAGTTACCATATTTTTACACCCAAACATTCAAACTAGAAACAAGAGTTGGAGGCCACTGGTTTTGGCCTCATTTCTCAAAACCTAGTAAGTTCAGATATTTTAGAGGTTTTTTCCCTCACAATTTCTCCAAAAGAGCATATCATTTTCTACATCAGTTGCTTTGGTTGAGTTAGATTTCAATGAAAACATCAATTATTTATGATCCATAGGTCCGAACATACCAGAATATTTGACAAATCAAAAGTCCATATGGTACATGTTTTCCTAGGATTGATAAGATTTTCAATTAATTAAACATTTTAGATTAGTAAGCCTGAAAAAAATAATACTTTGATAACTATGAAGAGATGCAGAATTGAGAATCAAGTAAAATAGAATCAGGAATTGGAAGATTTGTCCACAGTTTGCTATTTTATATTAAGATGCTAGCTTCCAATGATTTTGTACCTAAATTATATATAATTGAAAGAATCAAAATTGTGAATTATGAGATTCTGACAACTGAAAAACTAACCGCGTCACTGGATGTGCCAAGACACTTGCTTTTCTCATCCAAGGCCACTACAGATAGATCAAGTAGTTTGTGCATGCTCTGAGATATTCAAAAAGGAAAAACAGTGAGTGCAAATGGGCATTATTGTAGACGGCCAAGCAACTTCTAGAATGGCACCAAAATTTGATCAAGTATATTGAAGATTTACTGAGTTAAAGAAAATGAATCATAAGGAAAATCATATCCATCACAAATGTTTGAGCATATTTGAACAAGAAGGTGCTTCTTAATCCAAAATGGATTTTTTTAGGTGTGTGTGTGTGCGTGTGCACTTGCGTGTGTGTGTGTGTGTGAGAGAGAGAGAGAGAGAGAATAGCAATGTGAATTATAGGCTTGGCCCAATGATCCACATTTGTCTCCAAAAAAGATGACACTTGATGTCAAATTTAATAATTATTTTACTTGCCCAAACTTACAGGTATACACTTTGTTTGGGAAGAATTATTGATCTTAGACAGCAGGCAGAGGAAGATGACAGTAAATCACAAAAATGGATACTACAAGCATCCAAGATGTTAGATGAATATGCTGATAGCAACCAGGCACATTATTGAAGTGGTTAACCAGGAAAGGCCAAACAGCACTTCCTTTCCAAACTAAAATTTTCCCTTGCCACAAAGACATACACACATTTGGGTTCACAGAAATCAACAAAAAAATTAAAAAAAAAAAAGGCTTCATAAGCTAAATTGGTAAAAACAAGGCAACACATCAAGTAAACATCAGACAGAAAAGTACAACTTGTAAGGATGCTTTAATGCTATTACATGTTTTTCACATAGAAACCTAAGATATGTGGCATGCATGGCTCTTCCCTACAATCTCTGGGCAAATTCACCAATTGAAAAGACCAATATCCACACATGTCTCACATGAATATAAAGGCTCAATTCCTCGACCATCTATAAACCATCATACCTTACTCCAAAGCCTAGAAAACCAAAATCCAATGAGCACTATATGGAGGTAGAAAGAAAAATCAACTTAACTGAAAAAGACAATTGAGATTAATGGTTGCAGAAAAATAACTGCGAAGGAAGAGGAAAAATTGTGACAGACCTTCACCAAGAAAAGGACACAATGCGTACCTTGTGCATATCATATCCACATTTATCTGCATATTCAGAGAAAAACATTCTTACTGTACTGTTACTACTTATTAATTCAAATAATCACAGAAAAATAAAGCAATACATGGTCAAAGACAACTAAAGAATGGAAGACATTTTCCAAGGTAGGGAATGGTAAAATCTTAATGAGTTACAACAAAAGAAAATAGATAAAATAAAAGGAATGTTCCGCAAAGGATCAAATCTTTCAAGAGTCAACCAATTTTTCAAGGACTACTCACCGTTGAAGTCTCTACTAAAGAGTTAAGGTTACTTAGTAACTCAAATGAAGTTTAAAATTATGGAAAGCAGCAACGTTCATGTTAAAAAAGATGTACAAGGATGCTTTACCAAGACATTGTTGAATCACATCCCTCTCCAGCTGGAAGCCATCTCCTAGCATTTTGAACAGGAAATCTTCCATGTTCTTGTGAAGTTGATCATTCTTTGGTTCAGTCACTTCAGCTTCTTTGCCCCAAAGTTCAGATATTGGCCACTCTTTTGAATCCAATTTTGGAGGCTTGGTTGCCATAACAGAGCCATTTGCTGCTGGCGCAGACTTGAGATACTCTTTACCAAGAAAACTTGAAACAGTGCCTGCCGAAACTGGACGTAGTTTTTGCTTCAAAGCCTTGAACTTTTCATTTTCATTAAATGATTTCTCAGAAATATCACTATGGGATGATGCATCAGTTTCCACAACTTCGGACTCTCCATTGGGTGAATAAGTCAACAAGCTAGAGGTGCTTTCTCGCATGTCACATAGAATCTGAGCAGCATCATCTGCATTCCGGCATGCTCTACAATAAGCAGACGCTATTGCTTCAAGAGAAAATGAAGAGCCAAACACGTCAAGCAAACCCTTCAATGCTTTTTCTTCATCACCATCCTTTGATATGTTTGGATGAGATACTTCCATTCCTAAACAGAAATATTAACAACACACTTCAGGACCCAATATCAAAAGTGCGAAAACAGATTAATAATTAACAACCAAAAACATCTAATTAGCTAGAAGTGCAAAAACATAACTCAAATGGATGCTGCTAACAATACATGCTAACTTCCCCCATTAACTTAGTATACTCAATCTTCATTCTCAGGAAATTTTCCCATTATAAACCAATGAAAGGAAATAAATGAAATTCAGCAATGCAATGAAACAAAAAGGGCAAAAAAAAAAAAAAAAGAGTAAAAGATTCAGAAAATAAAATTCCTATCTTCTGCAATCAATCACCAGTGAATAAACCCAAAAGGCAATGCCCAAATGCCATCCCATAATCAGCATTTCTTTCCATCAATTTCAAACTACATAAACTCAATGTGCTTGACAAAATCCCAAAACCAAATTCAAAAAGCGAACAGCCAATCCAAACACCAACATTTCTTTATGAACTCCCTGCACTCAATGTGTTCGAGAAATTGCCGAAACCAAATTAAAAAACGAACGGACCGGTCTAAACACCAGCAATGCAATCGCTATCCTCGAAATCATCGCCAGCCGCCGTTCCACCCGTCCAAGAAGGACCAATTCGAGATTACTTTTACAGCTCTTAAACTCCAAGGATTACGTGAAATTATATCCAGAATACGACCTTAAACTAAATCGGTTTCTATCCAACCGAAGCCGAACGTAAATTCATGTTTTTTTCTTCTTCTTTCAACATAATGTTTTCCTCAAATAAAACGGCAAAATAATTTAAACCCAAAAATGAGAAACAAAAAGAGAAAGAGGAAGGAGATACCGGGCGGGGAGGTTTGGACGAGCCTTAGAAAATTGGGGATCGTGTGCGTCTCACAGTGTGCGTGAGCGAGAGAGAGAGAGAGAGGATGGGAGAGAGAGATCCGGCCTGTGAAATGTTTCGTTTTGGAAACTGCGTGTTTTATAACTGAAAAATAATAGGTACGGTGCGCCTCTGCCTTCCCTTGTAAGTTACCTTTGAACGGCCCTTCCCTTGGAAGTTGTGTCGTGGATAAATGTGTAAAGATACTGTGACAAGGTCGCGCAACTTTGCCAACAAGTTGAAGAATGATGATTTTGTTCGTTGTTATCTTTGTCTCGTCCAACAATCGGTTTTTTTTTTAATAGAGGAGTAAATGCCAGATGTAGTGATTAATCTTCTTCTTAACTTGAAATTAGTTACTTTAAATTTACCTTAAATTGGCCCGTTATAACAACAACCAAAAAAAAAAAAAAAAAAAAAAAAGGGCACCTTGAACATAAGAATATTGAGGTGGAAAAACCTTTTGGATCAAGGTATTTTTATCGTCCATCGAAATTCAAAATTTCACTTCGTTTTGGATTGAAAACAACAATTTTCAATGGACAAAAAAGAGCAGATGGTGTACAAATAAGCCGTAATTAATTAGAAGTCTAAAAAGAAGTCAGTGGAAGGGTCATTATTGCACGTGGTGTACACAGCAACGGCAGACCTTGAATAGAATAATGGCCTATGGGGCCAGGGCAATCAAGAAACCTTGTGTGGGAAGGACCTTCCACTTCCAGTTGCTAACGATATTGTTTTTTTTTTTTATTTTATTTTACGGAATTAACTAAATATAATTACTTCTGTTCCATCAGCTCTTTATCGATGTGCCCTTTTCATAGGCATTCAATGGAATCCGTCTGGTTGCTCCAACAAAGAAGAAATAAGAAATTTAGTTATATTTGATTGACCCCTCTGGAGAGTGGTAGGGAATAAGGAAATAGTTCTTATAATTATACCAAGGCTGGCCGGAAGATCAGTTAAACAAATTAAGTTTATAGTGACTTTTAGATAAATTTAAGATTTGTCTTAAAACCACTTTGGTTCGCTCATCAAGGCCAAGTAAGATTTACTTTGTTTTTGACAAAGTCATCCAAAACACCAAAAAAAAAAAAAACTCTTAAAATCATAATAAGAGTAACTTAGGGTCGTCGAAATATTCATCACTTGACCTGTCAGAATTGAACCACTGACCTGGAGGATCAAACTCTGCTCTAGTCGTCGAGCTACAGTCCACTTTGAGTAAAATACTTTCTAAATGAGTTTTAAGTCAGTACATGATGCTCTGCCATCAAACAAACAGAAAATGCGATAATAAGGCAGGTTTCAAGGCAGAGAACTGGCAAAAGTAAAGAGAAGAAAAGCAGGGGATCGTCCGAGATTGAAAAAGCAGCTCATTTTGGAGCAGATAACGAAGCTAGTGATTTATCAGAAGAGTGAGTGTCATGAATGGCTATAGTTAAAGCATTGATCCCATTCCTGATTTCCCCAGGTACACCATTCCAGGAGAGAACTCCAGCCTGAGGGTAAAATTACACAAGGATGCCATCCCCTAACTATGGCCTAACTTAGGGCGCAACTGCTCAGATCTTATCCCATCAAAAACAGAAAACCAATTACAAATTCAAACGATTCAAGGCACACAAAAAACAACATTTTCCAGCACACAGGACCTAACATTCAAAACCACAAACTCCAATCCAATCAAATTATCTCTAGGATATCTAGCCTAAAATTCAAGAGCAGATTATCACAAACCAACCCACAAAATAGATCTGAAGCAAAACCAGCCATAAACTAGATCAGAGAGGAAGGGGTGGCAGCTCTGTAGGGAAGAAACAAAGAGCTGCGATAACGGGGAAAACCTCAAATGTTCTTCCATCCAGATTTATTGCAAGGCAAGTGATTCCATTTTATCAGCGAAAAAGGGAAAACCAACAACTTATCTGAACCTGCTCTAAGTCAAGTTTAAATACCTAGATATGTTGTTTGTTACATGCATGACTATGAATACAGACATGCAAATATTATCTATTCTGCCACCAGCTGTATTCCGGTGTATTTGGAGATAAAGGTACTGGAGGGACAATGAACTAGTACTGCAGGTTCTAATCTACAATGTAGTTAAACTCCAGGTATAATTATGCACAATACCTCAGAGGGATCAAATACTTGCTAATTATAAGAAACAAAAAGCTATTCCCAAGTAATTGGTAGAGTAAAACTAGTTGATATAAGCAACTGTACAACCGAAATTCATGGGACTCTCCGGCTCATACTTGGCTACCCGTTGATGCTTTCCTAGTATCTCCAGTGCTCGTTGCTTCACAGCTCCAGTTCCCATCCCATGCACAACAAAAATAACTGAGCGTGATTCTCTTGCAGATATAGCCATGTCAAGCTGGAAAGCAGCCTCTTCCACTCGCATACCACGAAGATCCACAGTGTTCTTTGATGTTTGCACCCGAGCACTGTAAGAGACCTCTTCATCTGTCTTAACCTCCAAATGATTCTGCCATCCCTAAAATATAAATCATAACATAATGATTAGATGCAGTACGCTAATTCTGAATACAGATGCCTCTAGGAGTACCAGACATTATTATTCTGAGGACAGATGCTTCTCACAGTGAATCAGAAACTATTAAAACAAAAAATATTAGCTCCAGCCCAAGCAAAAAAGTGTGAATTATATTTCTTTGTTCTACATTCAAAGCATCTATCTGCAGAATCCAGATGATGGTATAAACAAGACACAGCTTATAAGAAAATTACATCAAATCAAACAACTACTGCTAGATACTCAAAATATTGCTTCAAGCATTAAACTACCATCTAGAATGCTGTAAACTGATTCAAGAGAAAATTAATAAACAAGCCAAAGAGATGCAGCCCTTTGAAGGACACACCTGCCTCTTAAAACGAGGGGCCAAATTAGACACGTTGCTCCGGCTGTTTCTTGGAACGGCTCTAATACCATTTTTCTTCACATGAACTCGCATTTTACCATATTGGATTAAGATTGTCTCATCGTCTCCAGCTGCTTCAACTACAGTAGCTAACTTTCCTCCCAGTCCCTTGACGTGGACCTGTTCCCCCACTTTTGGGGTATACAACTTAGCATCTGATTCTGTGGCAGTGAGAGTGCCACCAGGATTGTTAGCTTCCAAAATGGATGCAATAGCCATTTCTGACTTCCTAATCAGTGAATTATATTGATCTGGACTTGCTGTTCTGATTTGGTCTTCAAAGTCCTGCACCACAGTTTTTATCCGAGCATCTGTTGCCTTTATCTCTTGTTTAACTTGCAGGGTTTCCTTCACCATGAGAACTTTCTCACGCTGATCAAGATCTTCTGCCTCATCTTGAATCTTGATTGGAGAAATTAAAACAATGGGACAAAAGAAAAAGAGAAACCAATAGCCATGAGTACATGCTATAAAAACTCCTCAAATTTCTTGCACGTGCAAATCCCCTCACTGTTTTTTGTTTTTTTCCCCTTTCTCCTTTTATCTCATGTCAGCCCAGAGTAATGCAGGAATAACAATCACTTAGAAAAACCAGGCTATAAACTTGAGGAGAAACAAATAATAGCAATTTCAAGGACTAACCAAAAAGTTGTAGCACAAAAAGGACTAATCATGGCTCAAGCATTGGTCAAATGTAATACTTCCAGACCCATGTCCTAATGGAGCTAAAAAATGAAAACTAAAGATAATAAACTTTCTATTGACCGCCAGAGATCAGGATGTAACAGACACAGTTAATGGTTTGAAGGAAATAATGTGGCCCGTAGAACACGTAGATTTGTACAAAAGAGAAAGGCAAGCAACTTAAAAGATTTAGTGCCAGGGCGGAACTTATAAACAGTACCTCACGGTAAAGCTCCATAGCTTGTGCATGAACAAATGCGGCTTCCCTGGCCTGAGCTTCCAATCTGTTCCTTTCCTCCATTAATGAGTGATAGATCAAACCCTTTCGCTCCTGCAGCTTTTCAGGTTTTAGCTTCTCAACCCAATTTTGCGCACGTTCAATTATATTAACATCAAAACCAAGTGATTTAGCAATGCTCAATGCATTTGAAACACCAGTACTTCCCCAGAGGATCTGATAGGTAGGCTGTAAGGTCTCAAAAGAAAACTCCATGGCTGCATTCTCAAATCGACTGTCCTTAACTTTCAGGAGGCTTAAATCACCATAATGGGTCGTCACAACAGCCAAGTTGACACGGTCTTTAAGATACTCCAAAATGCTTGTTGCGAGGGCCACCCCTTCTGAAGGATCTGTTCCACTACAAATTTCATCAATGAGGACAAGTGATTCTTTTGAGGCCACTTCCAAGATCCTACATATCCGTGATATATGCCCACTAAAAGTTGAGAGATTATGCTCCAGGGACTTCAACGGAGAAAACCAGAATCAGAACAAAATGAACACAACAGAACAGAGCACAAATTCCCCACAAAGTAGGACAACCAATACCTGATGGTCCCCAATATCTGCCAGAACAAGATCAAACCATGGGAGCCTTGATGCATTCTTTGCAGTCACATACAAGCCAGCCTTCGACATAATGGATGCCAGGCCAAGAGTTTTCATTGAAGCAGTTTTCCCTCCAGTGTTAGGTCCTGAGATAACAACCACTCTGGTTCCACAGCCTACTTTAATGTTGATTGGCACAGGAAATTCAGATAAACTTTCTGAGAAATTTTGAGTATCCATTTCACCATTTTCTCCGCCCAGTGCAGCTGAATTCCTAGATCCAGATCTGAGGACATTGGGCAAACTTTTTTGGGATGACCCAAGGAGCAATGGATGTTGTATACCTTCAATATCTATGGAAAATTCACCATCTGCTGCCCTAGAAGATGCTCCTTCACTACAGTCAGAAAATATGGGACGGATGCCTTTCACCTGCTGAGCATAGGCAGCTCTAGCAAAAGCCAGATCAATTTCCAAAAATCCATTTAACAAATGTTTTATGTCTCTCTCTGATTCTGCAATCTCAGAAGTCAGCAAGCTTAATACAGCTATTTCCTCAGCTTTCTCAGAGTTTGAGAGCATGACTTCCAAGTTATTCAATTCCACTGCCTCGCTAGGCTCCATGAAATATGTTGCACCGGAACTACTTACATTTAGAACTACACCATCTGGAATCAAATATCTGTGAGAAGTCCTAACCGCCACGCAAAACCTAGACCTCCGCTTGGTTACCAAAGGTCTATCTATACCCCCAGCCTGAAAGATTCTAGTTGATATTTCTTTCAACAAGGTGTCCAAATTTTTTAAGTTATTCCTTCTTTCAGCCCTAATAAACTCCAATTCCTCACTAGCTTTATCAAGGATAATTGAAAGATTGCAGTCTATGCAAAATCCTATTTTCTGCTCTAGCTCTTTCTGGAAATTGCAGCGATGAAGTATTTCAAGCAGGGGATGGTACCTGTTCAAGTAAACAATTTAAATGAGATCCGATATTATTTAAAAAAAAAATCACCTTTCAAAAAAGTAAGACATAAAATGCTGGCATGGCGGATTTTATTACAAGTTCTCCAAAATAATAAAAAGAAGCGAGGACTGGACACTTTTTTAACAGTACCTTCAATAAGAATTCAATTTCAGGTCCTTGCTAAAATATGAGAAGCCACCATTAAAATTTGATTAATGCCATCTCCAATCAAAGATGTATCTAATCACATAAGCACTGTAATTTCTGAAATGTGTTTAACAAAACCTTCACAAATCTTACAATAGTCCCCCAAATGAATTCTTGAACTCAAAGTGACAAGGTAGAAAAATAAAAATCAAATCATATCATATCAAATAATTGCACGCAATTTTTATCAAATAAATAAATAACCATAGATAAATTAAGGATTTTCCCTTTTTTTTATTTAAAAAGAGAGAGAGAGAGAGAGAGAGAGAGAGAGAGAGAGAAAAGAAAAAGAAAGATAGAAATGCATATACTTCTCCGAGCAATCTCCATCTTCCGTTAGCCTAAGCAACGCAGCCTCCGCTGCTCTCAGCGTCCGCCTCACGGCACCGATCTCTCCGACCGTAAGCAAGGTTCCAGAAGCGGCAGAATTCACAATCCCAATAATATCCTGGATCCCCGAGAGATCCAAGGGCCCAGATCGCAACACGGCCAGTGCGGCGGCGGTCTGGTCGAGGAGCTTCAGGCTCTCCTCCGGGCTGCGGCCAATGGGGATATCGGCGTTTTGGGTGGCTGAATAGCCCATTGAGGTGGACGTGAAAAGAGAGAGGAGGCGGCAGAGAGAGCCCCATTCCAGGGTCTTTAGGGAATCGGCTTGGAGAGAAGTGGCGAGTCGGGAGCTGCGTGGGATTGGTCGGTAACACAGGAGGGGTTTTATGTGGTGGGTCTTTGTCTTTGATGCTGATGAGGTTTTCAAGAAAATTGAAGGCGGCTTGGTCACGAAGGATGGTGGGGGCAAATTCTTACACACTTCCATTCCATTCGATGTCTCTTCTGTTATCACACATCTTCAAATAATCAATTCGACCAACCGAAGATGCACCTCCAAGTGTTTTGTACTTCTCTTACGTTCTTCAACGCATAAGATGCACTAGTTATCCATCCAACAAGTTTGGCATTTATAACCTTCTTTTAAGTGTAGTCAAACTTGCAAGTTCTTGCCTTCAAGTCAAACCACGCCAACAACCACTTGACTAAGTGTCTTTTAACCAATATATTATTTACACTCAAAATATTGCAAAAATCAAGTTTTGCAACTTATTGTCTTTACTTATTGGTCAGATTTTTACCAATAGACAAAATCCTTTCAATAGAGCACTAGCTGTTTCGAAGTTTAAAGAGAAAAATAATGAATTTTGTTAATAAACATGTCAAATTAAGATTCTCAATAAATTTGGAAGTATTTAAAAGTAAGAAAATAAAAAACATAACTTTATAGTTGTACATTCATACATGAATACTAAAGTTTGCATTTTTAAAAGAAAAAAGACAAAAAAGTTTATGATGCACATATGTGAGTCAACTTTTATATGTTATAGTCAAATAACAAATATTTCATCATTTAATAGAAATTAACCAAATAGTATAACTTGAGCACTTGTGAAGACTATTAGGTATTGGTTTTTGGACACCACGTATTGCTTTAAGAACCTTAAAGTTTATAAGGATTTCTAGGTGTATACCTTTCTAGCAACCAATTTGATGATTTAGTAGGTTAAGACCAAACATAGAACCTTCTAAATTCAAGTTCATTAGCTTAAGTTTTCAAAGCATTATCTTTATAAGATATTAAATTTTATTAAACAAGTAATCACCTAATAGTAGAGCCGCCATCCTTATTTTTAAACTTCTTTTTAGTTTGCATATTTAATTAAGTGAAAACTACTTTTGTCAAATAATATAATATCACTTATTAAGTGATTATTCCTATTAGGTCCTTCTCTTTTACAATCCTTGAAACAAAATGAAGAAGTTAGTACATACCAATATTACCCTATACTAGTTTATTATCGTAACAGTTTATTTCATAAAGTACCATTTTATGTTACTCACCATGTCTGCCTCTTGTTACTAGCTCCCCTTTTTGTCATTTTTTAAGTTCTCTAGGCTATAGGTAACATTACTTTTGCATCACTTTCTATATTAAATGGACCTCTCCATGTTTTTTAGGCAGACATGCATAATATAAATACAAATTAATTATTTTAAAATAAAGAGTTTTCAGTATAATTAAAAGTGAAATCTTTACATAACTAGATGTCTTGCTTGGCATTGAAACAAGAGCAACTTTTATTTTTCAGAATTCAAGTACAAGCTTCCATTTTAAGATGTTGTTCAGGTTGCTTTAACATTTCCAATAAGCAAAAGAGCCTTTTAGAGGTAACTTGCTCAAAAAATAGTTAGATTAGTTGCAAGCTGAGCAAGACCAAGTTAAGATGCTCGTTTGAGGAGCTTTGCAACAATTTTTCTTTTCTTATAAGCTAGTTTTATATAACGCTATGTAAGATTTTTATTAGTTTCTTTAACTTACTCAAGCTTCATTGTAAAAGCTAAAAGGTAATTTTAAACATTTATGTTAGTTCGTCGGTTTGGCTAATCTCTTTTTTTAGGCTTCTAAAATGGAAAAAAAAAACAAGCATTTTACATAATGATTTACTTTTTAAATTCTTCCTTACACAATGAACAAATGTTGATAAAAGATGTGTAGCTAACTCTCATTTTTTATTCTATAGCTTTTTGGTTTAGTTTTCTATTACAAGAACTAGAAATGTTAAATACTTTATATATTGTATAAAATCAAACAAATCATAATAATGTTCTAAATCACTCAATTATGAGCATATTAATGAGACTCATATTGTACCTATACAAACACACAAAATATTTTTTCAAATTGAAATTGTTTTTATCCATGGTTGGAGGAAGGCTACTAGCTTAAATTGAAATTGTTCTTATCTGTTGTTGAAGGAAGGCTACTAACAGGAGTTAGGGAAATGATTAAGGAAACATTGATCTAATAAGAAACATATTTGTTGACTTTACACCATATTTCAATCTAAAATCTTAAAACATTAGGTTTATAGGTTTTAACCATTTATATTTTACTTAGTGACTTTTTTCTTTTTAAAATGAAATTCCTTAATCACACAACTTATCTCCTTATACTTAAAATCTTAATAGAAACATCATTCATATTGCAATTGTGGTTTTAGTTTAATGCATATATAATGAAAAGATAAATAATAAATCATTAGTTAGAAGTAAATATTACAAGTTAAAGTAAATCCACACCTTTGGGTCTTAAATAGGTAACAAACAAATGCCAATTAGTACATAAAGTAACTATATTAGGGTATGATAAAAGATAACAAGAAGTCAAGATTAACCTTATGACTAAGCATAATGGATAGATCTTCAAATCAACAAAAGATTTAATTTCCTTTCACATAGATAAAACAAATCAAAAACTACCGTTAAAATATTTTCAATTAATAGTGTGATAATGTTTTTAAATAATATCTCTAAATAATATTTTTATTGACAAATCAATCATAATGTGATCTAATTAGTAAATAATAATTTTGTATGTTATTGTGCTATTAAGAATTATAATCTCAAGTTTTGATTCGGGTATTGATGAACATGCTTAATTTAAACCATATAGTTATATGTGTGTGCGTGTGTGTGTGATTGGTCTTTTTTCTTCATTATAAATACAAAAACTCTATCTAAAGGTGTGTGATTATAGTCAATGTCAGGAGAGAGAAATTGGTCATTAGATTAAGGCAAGCTCTTCAATTACATAAATGGTTTCAACTTTTATGAATTTAAGTATATTATTTACTATATTATTTACATGAAAGTAATCAATTTTAAGATTTAAAATTAATATTTAATGATGATATTCTTATTCAGATAATCTAACAAGTAGTATTAAAGTCTGTGTATTAAAATTGAACTTTTTTTTATATATAAATAACAATATATATATATATATAAACAAATTCAAATTTTATGATTAATTTTCCAAAAATAAGAATTAATTATTTTGGCTTAACAAAGGAATTGAAATTTCTTTATAAAACAACCAAGAAAAAAGAAAAAAAGAAATCTTTTAACCTTTATGGATCTTAAAAGAGAGCTTTTGAAATCATTAGTTTGGCCTTCAAGTCTCTTAGTTGTTATGGCATTGGAAAAAAAAAAAAAGGGATTGGCTTCTAGACAATTGACTTTTATGATAAATAGAAAAAAGAGGAAATGTCTTCAATTTTGTTATAATATTTAGATATGCAAAATAAGTTTGGTTAATTTTAAAACTTAATTAATTTTGCTATAAGGACATAATGGGCATATATTTTAATATGGTTAAATTTTTTCAAATGGTGTTATCTGTGCTTATATGCATGTTTTGATATGGTGTAATGGTCATTAAATTAACTAAATAAATATATTATGATTATAGTTTTTTAGTCATCAAAGTGGTTAAAATATTATATTTAAGGACATATATAAATAGCCATTTATCCATGATTTTAATAAAACACATATGAATGAAAGTGATTAGGTAAAATGATGTTACCAATCAATCTGGATTCACCCAAAGGTAAATTTTTATTTCTTAATTAATAACATTATTAGAATATATTAATATTTTTTTTAAATATATTTGTTTATTCAAAGATATTAAATGTATTTAATTTAAAAATAATTAATTATCTATTAAGTTTTAACATCGTATTTATTTATGAAGAATAACTATTATACATTTTGATTGTTATTGAATTTAATTTATAATTAATTATAAACATTTATGAAAGTGCAAAAAAATATTTACAGTTTGTGAAAAAACATTTCAACTTTTTGAATAAGTCACTTACCAATACTTTAATGATAGAACTCATGACCATGAAGTTTACTGGATTGTGAACTATGTAAGAGCATATCATTAAGATGACTAATATTGTAATAAGGTTTAAGACTTTAGGATTAACAGTAGATGACTCTTTTTTTTATATAGTTCATCTTAAACTCACCACTTTTCAAGTATGGGCCATTTCAAATTAATTATAACATTATAAAGGATAAATGAAATGTTAATGAATTGACTAGTATACTTGTTTAGGAGGAAATGAGATTAAAGAATTATGAGAGTCACTTCATTAATCTCATTGGCAAGAAAGCTATGTAAGGAATAAACATAAAAGCCTATTAATTCAAGAAAAGGAAAGAACTTGCTTAAACTCCTTATGTTGGAAAAAAAGGAATGAAAGAGTGATAAATGTCACTTTTGTAAGAAGCTTAGACATTATCAAAAAGATTGTCTAAAGTATTATAAGGTTTGGTTCAAAAGGAAAGGTAAATTTAATGTCTTAATATGTTTTAAATCAAATTTAATTGGAGTTTCTCATGATACTTAATGGCTTGATTATGGTACTAATACTATCCAATATAATATGAGGATTCATTATGATCCAAACCATAAGCCTAATTAAAGATTCTTTTTTTTTTATATATAAGAAATCATATAAAGGTTTTAATTGAAGGTATAAGAACTTATTGTCTAATCTTAGATACTAGCTATCATTTAGACCTATTATAGACTCTTTATATACCTTCAGTTGGAAGAAATCTTATTTCAATCTTTAAATTATATGGTTTTGGAATAAATGTTAAATTTGGATATAATAATTTTAGTTTATATAAGAATACTAGTATCATTAGTTTAGGTATTCTTACTAATAATTTATATAAATTAAAACCTTATCATATTTTTATTGAATCCTTACTTAATATGCATCACAATGTTAGATTTAAATATGATATAATAAATGAAAATTTTTATTTACATATAGTATAAATAGTCAAGTTATATACCTAAAGAAAGATTAGTAATATTAGTTGATAATAAGATTCTTTTTAATCTAAATTGTACTAATCTTGGAACATGTGTTAATCGTATTAAAGGTAAGTGAACCAAACACAACAATAAGAAGCACCCAACTTCTAGAAATTATACATACTGATATATGTAAACCTTTTCACACTCTAACCCTTAAAGGACAAAAATATTTCTTTACCTTTATAAATAATTTTTTATAGTATAGTTATATATATTTACTTTTTGAAAATTTTTAATTTTTAAATGCCCTTAAGATATACATAAAGGAGGTTGAAAAACAATTAGACAAAAAAAAGTGAAAATTCTAAAATTTAATAAAGGTAATGAATATTACGATAAATATAATGAATTAAGGCAATGTTTAAGTCCATTTGCAAAATTCTTTGAAAGTCATGACATATGTTAATAATATATTATGTTAGGCACACCTTAACAATGTAGTGTGATAGAAAGGCTTAATTGGACATTAATGGATATGGTTAAGAGCATGATAAGTAACTTCTCTCTGTCTAATTTTTTATGGATATATGTATTAAAAATTGCAAATTATTTGTTAAATAATGCTCTTAGTAAGACAATTTAATGTACTCTTAAATTTTAAAAATTATAATCTTAAATTTTAATTTAAACACTAATATATATATATATATACACACACACAAACTTCACTTAAATATATGTAATCATTGTATAAATAAAAAAATTATTTGATTAAAATAAATTTATTAATTATATTAATAATCTTATCATTTATAATATATATATATATATATATATAATTAATTAATTTTAAAATATAAAATTAATATTTAATAATAATATTTTTATTTAAATAATCTAACACCATCTATTAACTTGAAAAAAGAAATATATATATATAATTAATTAATTTTAAAATATAAAATTAATATTTAATAATAATATTTTTATTTAAATAATCTAACACCATCTATTAACTAGAAAGAAGAACCCTTAGAGCAAGATTACTAAAAAAAATGTCTAAGACAAGATAGAAGCAAATCTAAACATATATTGATTGCATGCAATGCTCAACGTTATTTATGGTTGAGCAACACAGAACAACAGGTGGGGAAAAACTAAACATCATAAAAGTGCAGCATTGAGTTTGAGAGACAAGTTAGCAGCCCTTGATCAACCTTTGATATTTTGATTTCATTCTTTTTCATTTTTCTCCTCTTTTCCATAAGATTAAATGCTATAGTTAAATAAACTAAATGGCACCTGAAAGGCCTCTGTCTTGGGACTAATGAAAAGAAGAAGAAAAAAAAAAAAAACAGAAAAGCCAACAGATTAACTTGAATGCTTGCGCTCAATGCAGTAAATGAATTCCCTCGTAAAATTCCATGTTATTGCAGGTGAAATCTTTCGTTCTTTTCAAAAAGCAAAACAAATTGTCTTTTCGTCTGTTATAAGGTTCTGAAAAGCTTTATCCCAGAAATGAGAATCCGGATAACAAGATGAGAAATAATCATATTCATTAAACCCAGAATAGCACTGTCAGAGGCAGCAGAAGATAGAATTATATGGAAAGAGACAAGAGAAACAATCACAAAGAAACTACTTTAGTGTAGTTTCCTTAAGACAATAGGGAAGGCTGTAACATGGCTATTAGAGGAACATCAAATCATTATTTAGCTAGTTTAGTTCTCCCATCTTAGAAAATGAGGGAAAGTTCTTCTTTCTACTTCCATTTATCCAAGTCCCTTTCAATGCTACATGGATTGAGGATTTTCTGTTCTTGACTCTGCTCCCAATCTTCTTTCTCGTATATTGGCGAGCAGGACCCGTTTTGATTATGTTAAAGTCTCCAAAGATTGCAGATTTGGAGCATTTTGATTTAAATTGTTATTTTGAAGACGACACGGTGACAATGACAATTGGTTAATTTACAATTCTTTGTTGTGTAATTGCTGGTTCGTGAGTTTCTAAAAATAGAATTTCTCCACGGGGCCCCGTGGGCCTTTTGCTAGGTTTATCATGATAGATACAACCAAGATACCAGAGCATCTAAATCTACGATACACGTGGCCAAATTCTAGCAATCAGATCTCCTGTAAATATTATTCGTAGTGATAATCTTAGAATTTTTATATTAATTTATTTTAAAAAATTTTCATTGCCATATATTCTTAAATAAAAAAATTATATAAAATAAATAAAATTAAATTTTAAATTCATTAATATCAAAATTAAGTGTAATTTTTTTTAAAAAAAAATTCTTTGAATAATAAAATATTTAAATTAAAATTCAGACTCAATTTATAAAAAATTATAGTCAATATTTTCCAAAAATATTATAAAAAGAAGAACAACTTCGGAATCTAAGAGAAAGTAAATGGGTTTTAATCTTTGACCTAAAGAGACCCAGCAAACGGAAGTATATATATACATATTTTTAATTTTATTTATTTTATAAAAAAAACAGTACAAATAATTTAATTCATTTATAAAATGCCTTTTGCCTTCCGCTCTCAACTTGCGTTTCTACGCCTCTCGCCCAAGCCCCTCTGCTCGGTATCTCCTTCTTTTTTTTTTTTTATTTTTTTATTTTTAGGTTTAAATTTTTTGTCCGTTTTATTGAGGAAAAGATTAAGCTGAAAAACATGAACTTTTGTGTGGCTTTGGTTCGATAGAAATCGATTTGGTTTAAGGTATTATTCTGGATATAATTTCCAGTGATCCTAGGAATTCAAAAGCTGTGAAAGTAAGCTCGAATTGGTTCTTCTTTGTTGGGCGGATCCACTACCGTCGGTGATTTCGAGGATAGTATTGCATTGCTGGTGTTAGGATTGGTCTGTTCGTTTTTTGAATTTGGTTTTTGTCATTTTCTCGAGCCTATTAAGTGAATGCAGTTCGTAAAGAAATGCTGGTGTTGGTACGGGTCTTCTCGTTTTGGAATTTGGTTTTGGCATTTTCTCGAACACATTGAGTGCATGCAGTTCAAAATTGATGGAATAAAATGTTCAACATGGGATTCATTTTTCTTGTGGCCTCTGATTGTAATCGTATAAATTGTGCTTGCAAATTATTTGTTGGGCGTTGCTTTTTGGGTTTATGCACTTGAAACTGATTGCAGAAGAATGGAATTTTGATTTCTGTATTTTTTATTTTTGACACTTTTTGTTCGACTGTTTTGCTGAATTTCATCAATTTAACGTCTGTTAGTTGCAGAAGAACTGGAATTGTGCTTACGTGGTCACATTTAGTAGGGCTCACAGCAAAGCACATGCTCTGTTTTCAATCAAAACCCCTAAGACTTGAAATTGAAATTGAAATTGAAATCAGTAGAAGAAAGACGAAGAGGAAAAATGCCTCAGGTAAGGATAATTGCCAAGAATTTCATGGACATGGTGGCGTCATTGCCAGCCATGAAGCTCGGCAAGCTCTACCAGAACGCCTTCATTTGTGAAGCCATTCTACGGTATACTCTCTCTCTCTCTCTCTCTCTCTCTCTCTCGCCCCTGTTAATGTTGACTGGTGATTGTGACTTGATGAAAGCATTAGTGGTACTCAGCATTTTCTTTTTCATTTCATTCTCTCTTTTTTTAAATAAACGTAATTAGGTCATTGCCTCCATTAGCGAAGAGGTATGTGTTACAATTGATGTTCATGGAAGGTCCGGTAACTGCAAAGTTGATGGAGGAGTGGGTCCTACTGGATTCTTACTCCA
The DNA here is from genome assembly GCA_019804595.1 of Bruguiera parviflora. Lineage (NCBI taxonomy): Eukaryota > Viridiplantae > Streptophyta > Magnoliopsida > Malpighiales > Rhizophoraceae > Bruguiera > Bruguiera parviflora. Next base: position 5,642,522 of record CM034060.1, read on the forward strand.
AGCACAAAGTTGCCATTGATCGGCTGATCCAATTGAGAGTCTTGATGGAAATTGTTGACCGGTAATCCATGCTGTTTATGTCTAAACCTGTGTATTGTCTTTGTTAGAACTTAAACTTTATATAATGTTTGCAGTTTATAAGCTTTTTCCTGCGCTTTTCTCAAACTTGTTGACTGCTACATTGTTTTTAGTCTGTCTCTATTTTTGCATCCTCTGATGACAATGTGAAAATTCCTAATCACCCCATTCTTCTGGCAGCAGAAGAGAAGCCAGTTACAAATTAAACCCAACGTTTCAAAGTAACCTCCAGAAGCATTTAATAAATGGGTAAGATTTCTCTTTCTTTTTTTTTATTTTTATTTTTAATAAATATACCTGAAAAATACAACTGGGTAAGAATGTTATTTACTGGCATGTCTTCCTTTCGTTGCATTTGCTATCTTAACTGAATATTGCCTGCAGATGGTTTGCGAAACAAAGGAATGAAAAATCAAATAATGCCTGCATGTGCATGCGTAGAAAGTTATCTCGTAAATGGCCTCTTCTTTGCTCCTATTTCTGTTTCTTAGTTTTCTCCACGGTCATCAGCAAAAATGCAAACCAACCTAGTCAAAATTTATGCCTGTGCCTTTTCATTTTTACTAATCTGCTGTCAACTATTGTCCTTTTATTTATTTTATGGAATTATATTGGTTAGGCACAGACACTGTTTACTGTGTTCGAACACTTAATTCCTATTTTACCATTGACATCTAAAAGTTCAACATTGGACACTGCAGTGGAGTTTTGCCAAGGGAATCCATGCCTTCAAATATTACTGTGAGACTCCCCAGCTTGGAGGAACTTGATGCATATGCCCTTGAACAGTGGGAGGTGTGGTCTTCATCTATGTAGTCTAAGTTGTTTGTTCCTGTCTACCATTTAACCACAATAATATTGAACCCAAAATACTAAGTTCGACTTTCAACTCTTTTCTTTTTCTTCTTTGGTTTTTAATTAGACTTTTGGTTGGACTCTTATCCTGTACAATTGTACTTCTGCAGTGTTTCTTATTGCAACTCATAAACTCAGGACAAGTAGAAAGGTCGATTAACTTTAGCTCCTCTATGATGAGAGTTTTCCAGCGAGGTCTCTTGAGTCACAGGTGCTGTCTCAAGTCATAAGATTCATTGCTCTTATAATTTGTATAGCTGTGGTGGATGTTGGGAATAGCAATGTTTCATGTGACATGCTGTGCTGTGTATGTCTTTCCTACAGGGATAAAGAAGCTCCAAGATTAACTGAGAGTGGGTTCCAGTTCTTGGTATACATCAAGTAAACCATAGTTGTTTGTAATCTCTTATGTTTTGTTACTGGAATTGGATTTCTTTTGAATCTGTCACAGCTGATGGATACAAATGCACAACTATGGTACATTGTCAGAGAATATATTTCTAATTCTGAGGTATGAGCTCATTAATTTCTTTGAGATTTTTATTCTGAGGTAAACTTTTGGTCTGATTGTTGGCTGATTTCTGGTTGTTTGCATTGTATATCTGCCTCTCTTGTGTGCCATTTGTTGAGGAAAATTACAAGATTGTATGAGCCACTTTGAGAATACTGTATTGGAGGACTCATTACTTCAACTAAGATAATGAAAAAGCATTTCATCTATTTTAGTTGGAACTTTAGGCTGTTCTGAAAAGCAGACATTCAACAAGCATTGTCATTAATATGCCCTGAGAAGCATTTGGACCTCTATGCTCTTTAGCATGAGATTTTGAGCCTCGCATGTCTACCATTTTGCCACCAAAGCATCTAGAAAGCAAACTTTATGCCACAAGTAGGATATCTGCCAAGTATGATGTTTGGAATGTCTGACAAAGGTGGGAGTCTTGGATTTGTTGATCAGTCAGGTCATATAGGCCCAGTCAGGCATCCAGTTGCTTCAATTTGAATTACCAGAGTGACATATATACTAAGGCCCAATTATGCCTACTTCTAATACTAAATGGAATGTAATGATAAGGTTGTTCCATACAAAGACATAGGCATTTTTTAGGTATGCTGGAATGACCACTTCTTACCTTATAATGAGAATGTATATAAGCCTTTTTTGTTCTAGTCCAGTGTGGAATGAATTTATAATTATAAAATCTACTTGATTACTAGATGATAGATTGCAAGTTAATATCCCTAGCCCATTTCCATTGTGATCAGAAAGAATTAATAATTCTTTTGAATGAACTAATCAACTTGCTATTGAACATCTTTTTGTTGAACATAAAATTTTCTATGAAGGCACTAAATGGGCCAAACGCCTAACAAGTACTCTGGCTTGGCTCTGATGAAGTTTGTCGTTAGCTTGTTGCCTGGACTAAATACCATGTCCAATGTGAATTTTCTAACTTAAAACAAAATTACTAAAATTTATGCCATCTTCCCTTTTTGGTTCAGGAGCGAGGTATGGATCCAACGGATCTGATTTCCTTTCTACTTGAGCTTAGCTTTCATGTCACTGGCGAGGTAGCAGACAAGTGTCATTTGGTTGGAACTATTAATGCCCAAACTTGGCTCTGCTTGGTTTTATCTTGTGATATTGTTTTCTCTTATCCATAAGTTAGGCATACAATATGAATACTTTGACTGAGAGCCAAAGGGATACACTCAAGGACCTTGCAGATTTGGGATTAGTTAAACTCCAGCAGGTTATTTTACTCTTTTGCTATTTTTGGGGTTTTCCCAATGATGTCTTAGATAATAACTTAATTACACTCATGATTTCATTCTACCTATACCAGGGAAGGAAAGAAAGCTGGTTTATCCCCACCAGATTAGCTACTAATCTTTCAATGAGCTTAACTGAGTCATCATCACGGAAACAGGTCTGCTAGAGCCTAGCTGTGAATTATATATGCAAAATTTGAATGCCTGTTTTTGGTTTTTACTATCACGCATAATGGTATTACCAGCACATGACTTCAATCTTTGATGAAATAGCTATATGAATTTGTAAAGCTGCAATAGAGTTTAAAAGCTATATTCTTCAGTTTTTTTTTTTTTTCATCTTGTCCAAATTCTGGAAGTAGTCTAAATTAATGTGGCCTTCCTCCCCAAACTGCCTAGTGAAGCCTCAACAGAATTTGAAGACTGTGCTTCCTTCCTCCCCAAACTGCCTAGTGAATCCTCAACAGAATTTGAAGACCATGCTTCCTTAACTGAATTTCGCCATTACTGAAAACAGTTTCCCAGATGACCATGGCATTGGACTAATAGTTTCAATTTCTACTTTTTGATGGTGATGAATTTGTTTTGGCAAATCTGGGGTTGCCAGTAGACTATTGGTCCAAGCACACCCTGTGACTGCATTCATCATAGAAGACTATTGATTTGGATAAGTGTGGCCTTAGTTTAAGCCTATGAAGAGTTGTGTGTACCTATATTCAATCTAAATCATTATTCTATATATCTTTCATCTTAGATCATAACACTGTTATTATCTAGAACAAGCAGAAATTACATTTTCAGAATGCTTTCTTTTCTTGTGCATTTTTGTATTATTTGTCCTTGCACCTCTAACAGGCTGCATCATGCCATGGGTCATACATTGTCTGGATCAGTGGGTTTTTCTTGTTCATTATATGCCTAACTTGGATGGGAATGAGATTGATGCGTGCTTTTTTGTTATTTCAGGGATTTGTTGTTGTGGAAACAAACTTCAGGGTGTACGCTTATTCATCATCCAAGTTGCATTGTGAAATTTTACGTCTTTTCTCGAGGTATGCTTGCTTATTTTATGAAAATTCCTACGGAACTCTGTCGTTCAACCTGCCCTTTGATAGAACCTTTTTATTTTTTTGAGTATCTTTTCTACACTGGTCTGCTCAAAGTTCAAAAATGTTCTTTTTTGGATTTACATAACTTTGACTGAAGAGAAGTAGTATTTCATTGGCTAAATGCTCAAAAACTACCCTAAAGTAGACCCTTCAAGATTTTTCATTCCAATGAAGCCCCCAATTTTTAACTCTGCCAAGTTTTCTGTCAACTAGACTGATGTGGCATAATTGTGTCTGACATTTTTTATGACATTACACTCACATGACAGCTGATGTGACAAAATTATAAATATTTAGAAAATAAGAAAGCAAAAAACAAAAAGTTTTAAAAAAGAATCAAAAGGCAAGTTGATTGCTTCATCTTCAACCTTGGATCCTGTCCCATGAAACAGTAGCAGCAAAACCATGGGCACATCATTGACTTTTACCAAACTCGGGCAAAAAGTGGGGTCGTGCACTTGAGTCAGCTTCAGTGGCTTCACCAACACACTCCAAATCTCCAATGACCATGTGTGGCTGATCTTTGGCATGCTTGCTTTGGCGTGCCACCTTAATTCCAATCCACTTGTTAATTGGGTTTTTACTTAATCTTGTAATTTTGGATTTTAAATCCTTTGCCTTTAAGTTGGTATTCTTCAGATTGAATTGGATCTTTTCCTAGAAGTCTTGAGAATTATTGAATGCACTTTTGTTGCCAGTCCAAGTTGGGATATTTAGATGTCTATGATCTTATTTTGTTAATTAGCTCATAGCTCAATATTTGTACAGTGAATTTGAAATCATGTGTGTTCTCTTCTCATTGCTGCTAGTTATTTGTGTTTGTGGCATTTTGAATTTGATAGATGCAGTTGCAGGTGGCATTTAGTAGGACAAGGATGGGGTCAGAGGTCAAAGACAAAGCAAACAACTGTTGTTTGCTTTGTTTTTTTTTTTTTCAATGTTTTTAAATATTTAATGGCCACATCAGTTGCCACACTGGAGATCCAAAGGATAACAGAAAATCTAATGGAATATAACATTAGGTGTTTAATTGATTGCAAAAGATCCTGAAGGGCTTCATTGGACATGAACAAAAATGTTACAGTAGTTTTTCAGCATTTGCCCTATTTCAGTGATGCAAAATTTGCCAAACTATGGGTTACGAAGTTGAAGTGTGGTGCTTGGCAATATTGGGAGTTTTTTTTGCCTATGGCATACTTTACCACATGTTTTAAAAGCTATTCAATGAAACTCTTTATGGCAGTTCAGACTCTGGTTTCTCCTTTCAGAGGTTTGCTGAATTTTATTTATTTTTTTTTACCATGGAAATATTTGAAAGAAATAATATTTGATGTAGATGTAATTTAATAAATAATTGTTATTTAGCATGCTTCATCTTAGAGCTGAAGTTTTGTTCTTATTTCTGGTCATGATTTATAACAGAATTAGTTAAATTCCTGTTTGTGTATGCAGGATAGAATATCAACTTCCCAACCTTATAGTTGGAGCAATAACAAAAGAAAGCTTGTATAGTGCTTTTGAAAATGGCATCACAGCAGAGCAGGTGAGCTTTAACTGAAGAAAAGGGTCTCCCCCCACCCCAAATTTTGTACTTTGGCCTAAGCTATGTGACTAGATAGACTAGAATCTTTTCACTATAGCTAAACCCTTTTCAAGGTATGGCAACATCTGGATGATAGCCTATGTTGTTATTGTTGCACTGAGTGGCACTTGAACTTCCCAGTCTTAATTCAATGGAGCATTCTACGGAACCACGGCCTCCACTTGTTTGTAAATTCTCAGAGATTAGAGACCAAATTTGCTATCACCTTGCTTGCTTGTAAGTAGCCGCCTATAAAAGCTATTTGCTTCAATTTTCTCTTGCACTGTGCAGATAATTTCATTTCTTCAGCAGAATGCTCATCCCCGTGTTGCAGATAGAATACCATCTATTCCTGAGAATGTCACAGATCAGGTTATAATTCTTCTCCGAGGTCAATATGTACAAAATTTTCTTATTTTATATTGGTATATTAAAATACTTAAATTATACTGTAGGTGCATTCTATTTATTATTTACATTTTGTTATGTACATATTACTATAATAAAATAATTATAAAAATAATAATAATAAATAATAATATTAAAATAGTAATTGTAATTTAATATTTGTAAATAGAATTTTAGAATTTTTAATCCATCATTTAATTAAATACGTAATTTTCAATAATTTTTTAATATTTCTTTTATCATTTATCAGCAAGAAAAAAGAAAAAAAAAAATTGAAATGTATCTTTATGCTCCTACTGTTTGAATCCACAATCTGTATTTGCTTACAGTCCACGAAAGGCAAAACGGACCTCACTCTTAAATTAACTGTCAAAGGTTATGCTTTGCATGAATATCGAGTGCAAAAAGTGCTCTGCTTAATTTCTAATTTCATTCATTTTTCGTGACAGATGAGGCTATGGGAATCGGACCTGAACAGGGTTGAGATGACTCCTGCACATCTCTATGATGAATTTCCTTCTCGGGTATTCTTCGCTGGTTCTGATCCTGACAATCATTTTGGTCTTGTAACATCATATGCAGATTTTATTTTTGAGTGTGTTTCGTTCTCCTGGCAGGAAGTCTTTGAGGCCGCTTGCGACTTTGCTCGAGAGTGGAGCTGTTTGCTGTGGGAGGATTCCAAGAAAATGCGCATGGTAGTCAAGGCAGAAATTCACACAAACATGCGAGAGTTCCTTCGGGGTCAAAAGCAGTAGACCGGATGCGTACTGCCTTCCTGTAACGATGCCCACCAGCTTTATGAACAAAAGCAAGAGAAGCTAATGTGCAAGATGAACAAGGCTGCATACATTATTCACATTATTCAAAATTGCAATTTATGAATTCGTTGGTTGGTGTTAGCTTATGATCCGGGAAAAGAGGCATGCCTTCTGGAAATGTTGAAGTATAGAAGCCATGCATCCAATTGATGAAGTAGAAGACTTTAAGGCTAGCTCAGAGAGAGGTGTCTGATTCTTGCATTTTGGTTTGTAAAAAGGATTTAATATTTCGCATTACACGTTTATATATAAACACGCTGAATGGTTCGTATTTTTTCTGGTTTTTGATTTATGGGCCCTACGATTGTCAAGCGGCATCCTGTTAGAAATATATGCCTAGGTTCTTATATTTGCGAACAAATTTTGCAAATAAATCTTACGAACATATGTGGCAATTGAGATCTGTTATTGTAATTGTAGATTTGCAAAATGGCATGGTTATTGTGAAAAAGGAGTTATATGATTTTTAAAAATAGCTAGGGGTGTTCAAAAAACAGATAAATATTATTAACTGATAAAACTTAACCAAATAGAAATCTTAGTTAATCAAATTGAACTTTGTAACCCAATTAAGCAAAAATTTTGGTTAATTGAATTAAATTTTGTAACTGGTTAATTTAATTAATATAAATTAAAATATTAATTAAATTAAATTGTAATAATAAATGATAAATAAATATTATTATAATATTATTATATTTTAAAAATTATTTATTTATGATATATATATATATATATATATATATATATATAGGAAATATTACTCATATTTAAGTTAGAATTTAATTTTTTTATTGAACTTTGTTACTGGAATTTATTTAAATTTTAATTTTCAATTTAGTATAAGTAATTTGATTTAACTTTTCTAATTTTTTATAATTTAGTTCGCTTAACCAAACTATGAACACCCTGTCATTATTTGTGACTTTTGTTGGTATATTATATTTGTGCTTAATTACCAACCTCCATAGTTACTCACCCATTCCATTTAAGAAAACTTAAGGAGGCCATGTTTGCAACACGGGTAATGGGTATTATTAGCAATGGAAAATTTTTCAAAACGAATATGTTTCGGTAAGCAGATTTGAATTCCACGGCAAATAGGAGATACCATTGCAAAACATGCACATTGTTTCAGTGTTCAAAAAAAAAAAAAAAAGAAACGAAGAAAAAAACAAGAAACATGCACATTGTTTGGCACTTGATTGGCGTTTTGGATGGCCCCAAAAGCATTTGAATAGAAATTCATCTTGCTGCCCAGGATCGAACTGGAACCTTTCAGTGTGTAATGATGGCCACTATATCTTCAAGAATTTTGAAAACAAGTAAGACAACACAGGCAGTTTCCAAGAATTTTCCCACCCCACCAACAATGGACGCATTTATGGTCCCTTTGAGTAGGAAATTTCTTCAGTTTGTTTCTAGTAGGAAGACCTGTCCTGTCCTGTCCTTTTTGTGTGAGTCGTGCTGATGTACTTCTAAAATTGTAGGAAGCAATTCTTTAATCTCAACTTGTTTATAAGTTCCATTACGTATATATGATCAATTTAATGTGTTCTAAACACATGTCCACGTGTGCACATTTGTGGTTTTTGTTGTTAATTATAATCATGCATGAAAAGATTAAAGATATTCTAAGAGTAATGATAATACAATTATTCATATTTGCCCATAAAAAAAATGAAAAAAATCTTAAATTTTTTAATTTTAAGAGGATTTAACAGAAATAATAATAATTGCACTGTATAGATGAATGCGAGATATAAAAACTTGGAAAAGATAATGATGATTGAGATTTTGAGAAGAAGGGTTGCAAGGGATTGTTTTGTTTTCCAAACTTTGCAACTGTTGGAGGAAATAAGTTAAGTCTTTTGCAACAGAATGGCAGGAACTGCGAGGGCTTGCCTGCAGTCCATACTGAAAGCAGTCAACATGATAATGGGAGCGGTTGGCGTGGCCATTTTATTATATGGAATCTGGTTAGCTATAGACTGGCAAAGGGACGTGGAAGGATCATCATTTGATGACTTTGATTCTACTGCTCCATGGTAGTAGAAGCCTTCTCTCTTCACAAAAGTTACTCTCTTTAGCTTGCATTGCTTAAATTTTTCTCGGGGGTGGCACTGATAATACCAGCAAAAGCTGGCCATCATGCTCTAAAAATCAAGCCCTTTTTTACAAGAGAGTTGTGTGTGTTTTGTTAGCTTGTACTTACAGTCATTGCTTCTTAAACTGCAGGTTCGTATACACTTGTCTCTGCGTTGGCATTATCTTTTGCCTTGTAACTTGGCTTGGCCATATCTCTGCAGATATTTCTAGCGGTTTTTGCCTCACTTGCGTATCCTTGCATTTCAAAGTAATTGTTGTGATGCTATATGCGCACGGTTGAGTCGCCAAGCTATTTGCAGACCTTAACAGAATCCACAGTATGCGGTAACTGTCTTTGTGCTTGTCTTGTTGGAAGCAGTGGTAGCAGCTTATGTACTCCTAAATTCCAACTGGGGGAAGGCATAGTGTTACTCTTGTTGATCTTCATTTTGGTTCCTGTCCCCTGTTTTCTCCTCTTTCCTTTTCATTTTTTATTTTTTTGGCTTATCCCAGTAATCTCCTACCAGGATTTGCCGGAGGATCAAACTGGCAGGTTCCATGATTTCGAAGAATTTGTGGAGTCAAACTTTGACTTTTTTAAATGGATTGGCTTCTTAACTGTCATAGCTCAGGTAATCTTCAGGTATCTAGATTTGATTCAAGTATCCCAAATGGTAGTCTAAAAGTTGTTCAAATCCGCAGCAAGCTATAAAGCATTTGGATTCTCTGGTCTGGTCAACCATAGCAGTAGATATCCATGGAAATTTGCCAGAAAAAGAGCACTTTAAAGACCCTTTCCTGATTCTTGCGGATTTTCAATCTCGATGGAAACATTTACATAGAGAACCCTGCTGGAACTTACATGCTATGAATCATTGACATTGAGACTCTGCCAATGCAGTTTGAGGTCACGACTCGGTGCAGACCTCGAGTTAATCAGTTTTTGATGACAAGGAATCCCATTGGGATCTTGAGTCAATTAATTTTACATGCTTATAGTTCACCCCAGCTAAAATTGAACCCCTCCTGCCTTTTCAGATGGTTATGAGTTCGCAGCTAGCCTACAATTTAGTTTATTATTATCACAGGATGCCTCAGACAACCATCTCCATTCTGCAGGGATTTTCCTTCTTGTTGGCACTAGTTTTGACGGTGCTTGGACCAAAGTGTAAATTCTACCCTGATGGTGATGATGAATATAATCCGGAAAGATTTCCACTCATGAACCACGGTTCACAGGCACAGATGTATACGCTGGATAATCCACACATCACGTACGGGAATAATACATGGAAGGTTTGTATTCAAAACAATTGGAACTGATTCATTCTTTTCTTTTCTTTTCTTTTCTTTTTTTTTTTTTTTTGGCCTTTTTCAAACTTCAACTTCTTAAACCATCTACGAGTTTTTTTGTGTTTTTGCAGCACGAAGCAAATGCATTTTGGACCTAGTGTATCTCTTATTTCTCAAACCAACAAGTGAAGAAAATGAACATGGAATTTCAGGCAACTGAAAGGGAAGATGCATTAATGTTAAGGCAAACGGTAGATGGAAGTGGAAGCTGTGGCAGTTTTGCTTCAGCAAACAAGAAGAGTTATTGCATTATTTGTGCCTTTTTTAAAAGTTTTTGCTTTTAAATGCTACATTTTGGGGACCAGCATGGTAATTGCATTTAGATAACTATAATCCAAGCTCTTTCTTATAAATGAAATTGTTCCTATTATTTTCATCAGCCATGACTTGGCAAACTCAAAACACATCGCTTTGCATCACTTTGCAGTCCGCCCAGGAGACTCACTTTCAAAGTGAACCCAGACAGTTGTATTTGTCAATCAAAAGGTCTCAAGATTGTCAAAAAGTTTCACATCTTCAAAGCAAAAGCCTAAAAAAAGCTGCAGAATCTTACTGGGTGGGACTAACAATGATGATTTTCTACTCACAAACCAAGTATCAAGGAGAACACGCACAAATATTAGCCTAGTTATATGCAAAAAATCCAAAAAAATGCATCAAGCAAATGTCAATGCTATCACAGAGATGAAAGTGAACTAGACGCAAATAGAGTGGATAAATCTTAAGAGCTTTGTGTGTTTCGGGAACACAAACAGTTTCTTTTAAAGAAAAAAATCAATTGAATTTTGTTTGTTAGCCTCCCAGGCTAACACCACTAAATAAAATTGTATTCCTCAAGGTTATTACAAACTAATGAAGCTTTGGTTTTTTCCTTTCCACAGTAAACATGAACTCAAAGAGATCCAGTAAAGAAACAGATATGCTGCCAAGGAAAGAAAAAGACCATGAAAAAACACAAGAGAGATGAGAGCACCTATTCAGATTTCTTTGTAGTACTTGACACCTTTCTCTTCATTCGACTAAAAGGCCCAACAGTCCGATCCATAATATACATGTAGATGACCTGGCTCCAGGATTTATAGGACTCTAAACTCTCATAATATTCTGGTGCTATCTCCTTCACCTTGTGAAGCTTGTTCCCAGGAATCCTTGGAAAATCATGGTGTTCATTGTGGAATCCCACATGCCAAGTCAGGAAATTCAAGGGGCCATAATAAGAATATGTCTCTTGATCAGGACTGAAGATATAGTGTTCTGAGATGAAATGACCAGCCATTGGGTGCATTCCACCTCCAACGAATGTGGAAAGGATCAAATAGGCAAAAGATCTCCAGCCGCAGAAATAAACCATGGACACATCAAGGGCTAACTGAATAAAAAGGTTGGTGAACTCCCAATAACCAGGGGGCTTTGGTTTGAGAAATAGAGGCCGCAGGGCATAGAAAAAGAGCTGGAAGATAACCCATATAGATTTTGAGACAACATTTTTCACCAGATGGGCTTCAGTGTGGCTTGGGATGTCCATATCAATGCCATCTACTCCTTGGAAGCGATGGTGCTCAAGGTGATATTTTTGGAAGGTTACGGACATGGGTACGCCAATAGGGAGATTTGCAAAAAGCCCGAGCCACCGGTTATAGGCTGGAGTAGAGAAGGCAAGATTGTGGCTGAGCTCATGGATAGCTAAAAAAAGATTATGATTGAGAAAAGAGCCAAAGAAGTAAGCTATTGCCAGTATCTTCAGCCAGCCAGCTTTGTGAAGCAATGTTGCGGTACAGAGCTGGAGGAGCACAACTACAGTGACCTGCAATGCAGCCATTTTCAGACCATGAACCATATAAAGACCAGACCAGGAACAGAAACTGAAAAAGAATCAATGCACGATGGTTCCAATCTCTACACAAGTAAAAACACAGTCAAAAGTCAACTGCTGGTTATTATCTTTGTTGATGATTTAAACCGAACCAAGGCTACCACCCAGGCAGCAGCACACAAAATAATTCTTCCTCGTGGAAGGACAATAAGTGAATGGAATCTATTTCAAATACCAAATAAAGCTATTTGAAATTGTGTTAATTCAGCCAAAAAGAAAAGACCCAATCTAGCACGATTGAAATTGGAAAACAAACACCTGCTCAAGCAAACATATACATATCTGAATACAAAACCAAGAAAAAAGCTGCAGATTCTCCCTCGTGGAAGGACAATAAGTGAATGGAATCTATTTCAAATACCAGATAAAGCTATTTGAAATTGTGTTAATTCAGCCAAAAAGAAAAGGCCCAATCTAGCATGAGGCACCAGTTAAAAGTTTGGAATTGGAAAACAAACACCTTCTCGAGCAAACATACATCTCTCTGAATATGAAACCAAGAAAAAGGATGCAGTGAATCTTAACATGATGATAAACAACTGAAATTTCCAGGCAAATGGAATAGGACATCAATGGCGAATAAACCATTTGGTCCCAAAAAAATTGTCGTGCTGCCAATCAAGAAATTGATACGAATAGCCCCCTCTTCTTCTTCTTCTTCTTTTTCTATTTTTTAATCTAACTTATCGCCAGACAGCAAATACAGAGAAACACGCCTTACCAAATAGGCAGCCATCCAACTGTGGCAAATGCAAGCCAAATTTCAGAACTTTCCACCCAATATAAACCGTATAAGCTTGACCCAATTTCATTCACAGCTAAAAGAATCTCCTAAAAGATCCAACAGACAACAACGAAATACGAATACAATCAAAGACAAAAAGAAAAGCTCCAATGCAAATTCTTGTCAATTGGGTATACGCAATGACACCCAAGAAAATAAAACTCACAAATTCAATTATGGCAAAGCATCATCTAAATAGAACAACAAAAGAAACAAGAAAAGCACGCATAGATCTCCAAACCCATCAAGACACGAGACACACATTCTAAAAGAGAGAGAGAGAGAGAGAGAGAGAGAGACCTTGGGGAAGGCCCAGGGGTCAGGGCCAAAAAGCTGTTTGATTTGAGGGTACTGAGAGAGGATCTGTCTTCTCCTAGAAGCGTGAGGCTCATCTGTGTACGACCAGAAGAAGTCTGTTGCCATTACTCCTCCTTCTTCTCCTCCTCCACCTTTCTCCGTCCTCATTTGCTCTATCCTCTCTCCTCCTTTCCCCATTGCCCTCTCTCTCTCTCTCTCTCTCTCTCTCTCTCCGTCTCTCTGTGCAGACCTTTGTATTTGTCTCCGTCTGTCTCTCTGTCTGCCACAATCCCCTCCCTGGTCTATGTCCGTTGGTTGGAGTTATCTGTGGCTTAAACAACAAACCAGAGGGAGGGAGAGAGACAGCCGCAGAAATAGTGGCTGTCATTTAAATTTCGTATTACTCACGGACCGAGAGAGCGACAGACTGTGCCGAATTTGGAGCGTTTAAGAATAGACAAGCGCAATGTAAGGCCGAAATTAATTAATTATAGCGGAGTCTGTAATAAAAAAAAATATATAAAAAATATATATATATTATTTTAGATTTCTTAAATTCAATATTTCTTATTAAATTATATTACATTAATATGCAAAGTCAATTACATTAATTCCTTTTTTTTTTTTTACACTATTTTCTTAGTATTTCCACCAAAATTTTCTCTTTTTGGAGTTTAGGGAGGGAACAGAAGGAAAGTGCTGCCTTTCTGTAAACGTGATGTGTTCGCTTGTTGCGTTGCCATTGGGAACTCTGAGCTTCACATGACGCCAGATCGAATTGGAGACAGCCCATTGGTCATCAAGGACCCACTTCTCTTTTTCTGTTTTGTTTTTTCTTTGTTAATTCTCTCTCTCTCTCTCTCTTTGTTTTTTTTTTTTTTCTTTTTTCCTTTGTTTTTATCTTTGTTGATTTTCTCCTACGTGTGAATTTCATAAGTGCAATAATGTCATGTTGATGAAGTTACCAATACTAAGATAAACTATAATACTTTAGTGGTCTATAGTAATTGAACTCTTAAATTCTATCTTATTATATTTGTAGAATTAAAGATTTTTATTTTTATTTTTGTATAGCTCTTTTATAATATTATATCATATAATAAACAAAATTTATTGTAAATAAAAATAATAATATAAATTTATAAATAAATTATACTTACAAAATAGATAAGTAAATATAATAAATAACTTCTAATTAAAAATAGACGTTATATATTAAAAAAAAAATATATATATATATATTGCATATTAAATAACATATAATATAAACATCAAAGTAAAGTCAAATCATTAAAGACATAATATGAAGTATAAAAATAAATATTAAAAGAAAAGTTGTTTTGCCGTGTTGTTGCAATCACAAGAGCTTGTGAGTTTTGGTTATCATTCGTAGTATTTTGAAAAAATAAAAATATAATAAAATAAAAGATAATCACAAAATAATGTTTTTATATAATTATTTTATATAGTAATAAAAATTATTATCTTAAAGATTATTAAATGATAATATACTTTTGATTTTTTAATATTTTAAAATTTTATATTTTTAAAATATAAATTTAGATTATAATATACTTATATTAAATATAAATTTTATAATTTATTAAACATTAAATTACGGTTTGTTTCAAAATATAAATGTTAAAATCACAATCGCAATTTTAAGCACACCCATAATGGGCCTAAGAACAGGGGTTGAGAAACAATGGACTCTAGACAATTGGGCCACATGTTTAGTTGAGCATCAAGGCAAAATGAAATCCAGCCCAGCGGATTTATCGCAGGTCAGAGGAATCAATCGGCAAGGTACGTGACATTGTGGCCAAAGCTGTTTATTTTATTTTATTTTATTTATTTATTTATTTAGTGCCTATTATGATTTAAATTTAAAATCTCCAATCTTGCCTATGTGCTCCCAAGACCCCAATACAGAAGAAGGCTTAGTCCAACATGTCTCAATAACTTCTATGTCAATTTTTTTTAGGCAAAAATCAAGAATTTACCATCATGTCTTACTGCTTTCGAATTCCTGTCTTTTCTTTTTTTTTTTTCTTTTTTTTGGAAAATTAACTTACAAATGTTATTTTTGTTAATGAGAATCGACTTATGAATCAATTTTTTCGTTAATTTTTATCTCGCAGTATACATGTAGTCGCTGCATTAGCAGCAGAGTGAGTAGGGAAATACACAACAACGCTTCCGATGTTTCTCGGACCCTGCTATAGGCATGGGACCTAGACAGAGAGAGGACAGGTGGGTGGATCCACTTACTTTAAAAAAATAATAAATAAATAAATAATTAAAACGAACCCCACATATTCTTTTGAAAAAATAATAATAATAATAATAAAACAATATATAAACAGATAAAATAAATTTGTATACAATATATATATATATATATATATATATATATATACATATATAATGTGCATACTTACAGCAGCAATATGCAAATAGCACAATTTTGTTGACCAGAAGCACGTTTTTGTTAGCCACACATCACATTTAATGGGCAATCCGTCAGTCCCCAGAGCGAGATCTATCTATATATAGTTAAATATTTATTTTTAAAGTATAATAAATGTATTATCTTTTAAATTTTAAATTGTTTACATATAATATTAAATTAATTTATTTTTTAAAAATAAAACAAATTAAAATCCTCGTATATTTATTCTTGTCCTCATTTTCATGGTTAAAAAAAAAAATACAGCAACCTGATTGGAGCAGCATGCGAATAAAGCCCACGTGATGGGATGGCCACGGGCATGACAACAACCAGTCAGAAAACTCAAACTCACTGTCACCGATCTGCTGACTCAGATCACAGTCACCGTCAACTCAACAACTTTACCCCACCCCTATATTGTGGATAAGAACATGGGGCCAATTCCCCAAAAATAAGCAAATTACTAGATAGATGCTTTAAAAAAATTTAAAAAAAAAAGAGAGAAAGCAAATTTAGTAGAAAATTCCCATCCCCACCATCCAATTCCGAAGCCAATTTTAGGATTTATGAAGTGTGATCAATCAAGACCAACATCAAAGATTAAGATCTACCCCACACCACCATAGATCATTTTTGCCTAAATCACCAGAGGCACGTACATGATCTATTCTATTCTTGCAATAGTCGACATTTAAATAAAAAGAGAGGAGCCAGATCAAGATGATTCAAGATAAACAAAAAAAAAAAAAAATGTTGCTGAACTGAGGCTAAGGCTAAAGAGGGTTGGAGAAGTTATCCTATAAAATAAATTATAAGCACCCACCTTGTAGTAGTTTAATAATTTAAAGTATGTATCAGTGTTATAAGATTGTGAATTTGAATGTTTTGTCCAAGATATTTGATTAAATTAAAGTATGCGGTGCAATTCTTATGTCTATTTTTCTATTTTACTTAAAACAAAATTAGGCTTAGTGCTATATTTAAAATAAATACAATAGTAAATTTCATTGAACTGCTAAAAATAACGCGTGTTTTAAGCCTTGACCCACATCTTTGGATAAAGTTGCCACGTCGACACATCTTACATCTCTCCTCTCTCTCTCTCTCTCTCTCTCTCTCTCTGTGTGTACCAATCTTCTATAAATAAGAGGCAAGGGGTTCCATGTTTGTTATCCTCATCTTCATCGAGCAATTATCTGTTTACCAATACCGTTAAAAGCCTGGTTTTTGCTGTTTTGAGTTTAGATCTGTTTCAAAGTTTGTGTCTTTTTTTGGGAAAAATGTTGGCAGTTTTCAGCCAAGAATTGCTTAATCCTCCTAAGGAGCTGAACAGCCCGGCAACCTCGAGGTCACCCAGAAAGCCAAAGCTTCCTGAGGAAATATTGGGGGATTTTGTTTCTTTAAGCCCCTCTAATCCAATCTCAATCAAGTTTGGCAATGATGCATTGCTTGCTTATAATCGTCCACAGAGTCCTTATTCTGCTAACCAGAGGTAAAAAAAAAAAAAAAATTTCTCTCTCTCTATCTTTCTCTCTCTCTATATATATATATATATTTGTGTGTGTGTGTGTGTGTGTGTGCGTGCATTATATTTCATTGTTCGGTTTGAAATGTGACATTGTGGAGCAATGGAATTGCAGGCTGTTCTGTGGGGTCAATGACATATACTGCATTTTCTTTGGGAGTTTAAACAACCTGTGCAGCCTCAACAGGCAATATGGGCTGTCAAAGGGCACCAATGAGGCCATGTTTGTCGTTGAGGCATACCGGACCCTCCGCGATCGTGGCCCATATCCTGCCCACCAAGTTCTCAATGATCTAGATGGCAGCTTTGGATTCGTGGTCTATGACACCAAGGCTGGACATGTCTTTGCTGCTCTGGTAATAATAACAGCTACAACAATAATAATAATCACCCTTTTCGGCACTTTAGTAGGTTAATGAAAATGTTGAATCATGGCGATCTCACACCATTTGATGGGATCCGTTATGATCTAGTGGCTTGAATATATGCAGGCTATTGAAAATATGTTATGAGAAAATGAACACGGGTGACGAATTGGTGACTCTTGTATTGCAGGGTGCAAATCAGGGGGGAGGGCTACATTGGGGTATTGCAGCGGATGGGTCAGTGGTGATATCTGACAAGCTGGAGATCATAAAAGGGGGATGTTCTAAATCATACGCTCCATTTCCATCTGGCTGCATGTTCCACAGTGAACGAGGCTTGATGAGCTTTGAGCATCCAAGGAACAAAATGAAGGCAATGCCTAGGATTGATAGTGAAGGGACAATGTGTGGGGCAAACTTCAAGGCCGATGTTCATTCAAGGATAAGCACCATGCCTCGGGTTGGTAGTGAAGCCAACTGGGCATTGAGGGGTCCGCAAGCCTAATCAATAGAGTTTGTGAGAAACTGATGTCTAATGTGACTTAATTACAATCAAACAGTCCTTCCGTTCCAGTCCTCTGTAAGATTTTGTGGGTGTTCATTGGTTTATTTTAGTTTCTCTGTGATTATCATCCTTCTGGGATTACCTTTGCAATAATGCAGTTCTGAATTTATCTTCACCGTTGTAGCGGTGGCTAATTTTCTCTTGCAAGCATAAGCAACTACGATTTCACATACTTCCATTGCATTATGCATCGACTATCAGTTCCGAGAAATGTGCACATTGATATAACCAATTGGTTCCTTCAACCCTTGAAGGATGACAGAAAATGAAATAAGACATTGCTTCTGGGAAATTAAAAGGAGAATTAACGTAATTGTGCTCACCATCACCACCATTATAAATGCAGTGCCTTTGTTTTCTTTAAACAACTACCCCCTCCAACATAAAGCCATTCCCGGCGAAGATGTGGGAATTCAGCAACACAACAGGCAAGGCAACAGAGTCTGTCTCTACTAACGCATTGTGTGAGAGTAAGACTCCATCGTGTGTAATATTTTGTTTGAGAAGACCGTGAAAAGAACAGCCGGTGGACGTATCTATAATGTATTGTCTTAGCGTGGGACAAGAAACTCGTTGGATTAATGGTTACATCATTGTTTATGACTAATTCAGCCATGTTCGACGCACCATGTAGCCTGTAGCTATTTCCAGTACATTTTCAATATTGTCATTGTGCGCAAGGCACACCGGAGCTTCGCTTTCAGCATCTCTGCTGTGCTGCATGCAACGAGTCGATGGGCTTGATTGTATTTTAGTTCAGTGTTGGACTTTTTCCTGTTACTGTTTCCCGTGTCCAAGGTCTTTGATTGGGGCTTTTGTTACGCTTCCTTTTTATTATGTTTTTTTCTTTTGTCATAAATTATACAATAAAAATAATTTTATTTATTTTTATAAATCTCATTATTCTTTCCAAATTTAAGTATAAGTGTTTACGAGGAACTTTTATTTTGCCTGCAATACCCCTACTGCAATAGTAATTGTATATTGGAAGTGCGTTAAAAAACACTCTAGAATCTAGAAGAGAATACCAGGCCTTTCTGATTGCCCCATTTCCCTGGAAAAATGAAACAAGGATTAAAAAAAAAAAAAAAAACGACTAAACACCATGAAAAGGAAAATAATTTTCGAGCAAATTCATTGTGGAGCTATAAAAAACCCCTTCAAAATGTATTATACTATCAGGGCTTGAATTGTGAATCAACAAAACAAAACTTTAAAGATTATATGTCCTCGAATATGCAGTTCAAGTGGTAAAGGCATTGGTGGGATACTGTGAGGATTCACATTAGGTACAGCAACCATGATGAAAGTTAGAAATCGAAAACTCATTGCAAAAGGGGGGTAGATAACCAACCTCTAAATCAGGCAATAAATCGTAAGTTTTCTTCTCTGTTTTGTTGAACAATGCGATGCCCTGTTGTCCTTTGGACTCCAAGTTTCGTGGCAATCGGGTTCTGCAGTAGCAGAATCAGAAATTGGCATATCTCACGTACAGTCCAACATGGAAGATAATATTATCGACTCTGAGTAACAATGTCAACAATATGAATATTTTAAAGATGCAGTTCCCATTATCTAACGGGCTAAATTTGTTTGCAAAAGTAAACTTTAATGCCTTTTATTAAGTGGTGAATCATTCCACAAATATAGCATCATGCACTGCAGAATTAAAAGAATTCCATTGATGTGAAAATCCTGAAACTGAGCTGTTGGAAAAGGCACATCGGAATTTTTTTCATACCAGAGGGAGATTTCTTGTTCCAGACGCATCCAACAGCCACGGTTACTCGGGAAATGGTGTCAATTTCACATATCAGCAATTCAAAACACTGAACTCTTTAGCACCTGTGGAAATAAAATTATATATTCACTTAAAGTTTTTTTTTTATTTTTATTTTTTATTATAGCTGTTGCTCACTGAATCTAAGCCCAACAAATCAATCCTAATCAAGCCTGGAATCAACAGTTTAACAGGCTACTGCAGTCTGAGGTTATTCCTACCTACAAAGAGTCAAGAAAATTTATGGCACACGAGAAATGAGCATGGGCTATTCATATGTGAATGAAAGATTGTATGTGTGATCAGGCTAGAAGGCCAAGCTATTATGGAAACTGGAAATGAGTAAAAGGTGAAATCTTCAAGCAAACAGGACACTAACAAATACAAGCAGCTAAGCAAATGAGATGCTTGAAACCCAATTAACGCATTGCCATTGTCTGATGATGATTGACCACAACAGTTTTCTCATCAAGAGAATCATTCTGCGATAACCAAACCTCAAAACGCCCAATTCCTTATCTGAATGGTTTGCGGGATTCAATTGCACCTGCAAAAAACTGATTGGTTCAATTTCCGATTCACTAAACTATCGTGGCAAAGTACATTGTTACACCATACATAATGATTCAAGAATGAAGAACAAAAGGCAGCAGAGAAATTAAATTAATATGATGGACCCAAAAGTAGAAGAGAGGAAGGATGAATTCTAGGTGCCAATGAATCTCTCTCATAGGAACTACAAATATATAAACATACTTACTGAAAATGGTCTGTTCAAGAGAACATTCAACTCAATCTCCCTATGCGTGATGCGCTGCTGAAGGAAAACTAAAGATGCTGAATGTAAAATTGAGTAAATGTAAGCATGATATATATGCACAAATAGAGAGAGGGACAAATAGACAAGTGCACGGGAAATATGCAAATGCTTAGACAGCCCCAAAATGCAGCAGCTTGGCTGCAAACAAATCAGTTTTTTTTTTTAATTTTTGGGTACTTATTATAATGTTTTGAAGCTACAATTGCAATGATATACTACACTTTGGGAAAGCAATGGTTTTGTATCATGCAGAGCCCTGGAAGCTGAAAATAAACCCAGACTTGTTCATGAGCACAGGAGCTTGCCCGCCCAGTTGGAATGCTGGCATGAGAGAATTTGGGCAATGAATTTTATAGTTATGGGTAGGCCTACAAGAACTCCAACTTATATTTTCTGTTGGTCCGTCCGGCCGTATTTACTCTGTAGATACATGGCCTGAAAGCTATCACAAAGTTTGGGAGTAGCCTACTCAAGCGAGTAGCGTGGTGGCCGATGTGCAAAAGTCAAAGAGTCGATGCATGCCCATCTGCTCCAAAGTAGACATGCATCATAGGCTATCTTGAGTGTCTACTTTCTTCTCTCTTTGTTTTTTGCCCTTTTTTGTTTTTAGTTCTCCGGAGTGTTTCTATTAACGGTAAAATTATTGACATTTGAGTCCTGGACAGTACCATTTTCTTTTGGCTGGTGCAAGTTGGCCTATAGTAAGAATCCCTTGCCTTCTCATATTGCATTTGGTCAAGTTGGGTTGGCTGCATTTGGGTGTAGCTGGAAACATTTGGGGCACAATTGGGAATATCACCAGCGCTGGCTGTCAGAGGAATGGAAAGTCTAAATTTCGGCCGTTTCCAGTTACAGGAGAATAAAATCGATCACATCTAATAAAACAAATCATTCCCCTTCGTACACGAAAACTGAAAAGCCAATACCAAAGCTGTCCGTACAACATAGTCCCCAAAGATAGACAGTGATGCCTAACACGAAAGTCGCATATAACATACCGAAAATTTTGGACCATGCTGACATATTTAGTTCTTGAAGTTGAACCAACATGGGCAACAAGAACTTGTCAGAATAAAATTTTAATACCATGATACAAAAGAGAGAGAAATTTGAAGAAAACAATAAACACCCAACAACAAAGGAAAACTAAAATTTAAACAAAAGCTGTAAATGAAGGTAAAAGTAAACCGTTACACGGTTGATGTGGACCCTGGTTCTGTGACAGGTTGGTCCCCAGCAGCAGGAACCTCTTGCTTGGTTGGATGTGATACACCATTGGAAGTAACATCTTTGCCAGCCTCCCCTTTGGTCACAGACCCTGCTGATTTAGCATCTTTTGCATCCTTCCCGACTTTGGCATCCTTTGGAGGTGCAGGCGGTTTCATGTGAGGTGGAGGTGTGTGCTTTAGTTTCACAAGGATGTGGCGCATCCTCGAAAGATCAGTGGGCTTTCCAGGCTTTGGGCCCTGGATAACTGTTATTGATGGCTTCTTTTCTTGATCCTTCTTGCCTCTCTTTGCCTGGATGTTGGGAACCTCGTGAGGTATAAGCTCTGCTATTGCCTTCCAGTACTGCTTGTCTGCCTCTTTATGGAATTTCTCTTGGTTTGCTAGGAGCAACTGCTCCATACACAGAACTAATGTCAAAAATGTTGACTCGGTAAAATTGGCTAAGAGCTCATAAGAGTATTAAGTCAGAAATTTTTACCATCTCCTTCTCTCTGTTAATGGCTTTGTTGGTCTCAACATTGACCTTCCTCTTCTCATAGAATGCTTGTACATATGCCTCAGCTTCTTCAATGATTTGTTTCCTCATTTCCTTCTCCCTCTTCTCCTTCTCCTCAAGTTGAATAGCATTCTGACTGCATGACAAATCCAAGTGAAACAAATCATAAATTTGAGTGGTACATAATCTCCAACTGATCAATGCTTGCATGCATGCTCCATATGGACTGTTTTCTGTTGGGAAAAGGAATTTAAATACAAAAACTATAGCAGATCAAAGTCCACAACAAATTAAGGATCACGGAAATTTCATAAAGAGTCGGCTATTCAACTAATGATTGCAGCCAGCTCAATTTCTCAAAATTTCTAGCAAATGGACCTCAAGAAATTGCAGATAATTCCCATCTAATCCCAAGACATTTCAGAGATCTCACACACCTTGGCAAGGATAATTGCATAATACAACTTCAATGATTTGAGTATAGTGGAAACAAAATATAAAACCGAGATGTCTTCCTGTTTCATGGCATCTTTTGTAACTTTACAGAAGGTCACCAGCATCAATCAAAGTTCAAGCCACCCAACAAAGTATTTTACAGGGATCTAGGAATATCTCAACAAATACATGAACAGGGACCTAAGTCAAGTGCCTTGTGATATCAACATGATCCCAACTGCTCTTTTTAGTATCTGAATCGACAAACAGTTATTGGAGTCTGGAGCACATTTAAACCTAATGCAACTCCCTCGTGACCAAGGTTAGCAGCCCCTTCTTGTAATTCAACTCTAATTCACACATAAATAAGATATGAGGCAAATAAGAAACCAACGGTAACGTACACAATACAGTTCAGATTCTAGGCAATTAAGCATTTGGAACAAACATTATTACCAAGTTATAAGAATCTAATGAGAAGTGAAAACAGCAGCGCAACTTCAGAAAACTTCAGAAAACATTATTACCAAGTGCTTAGCTATCACCGAAAAAATATAGATCTAAATCCCCCTATGCGGAGGGCAGGGTGCAATCCTCCAGCACATCCACACATGAGCGAAAGACTGGATCACCAACTCCAAGCCCAAGCTTTTCAAAACCACATAATGAAGAGGTCAATGAAGATACCAGACCAGTCAGAAAACTCTCGGATCACATTAAAGTGGCTTTTGAAACAGAACCAAGTCCCAAATCATTTATTTCCATGAACAGATCAACCAAGTGAGCTCCTACAACTATCTACACTAAACTTCATCCAGACAAAGGCTCAGCAACAGCACCGTAAAAAAGTGCTCTAAGCTATTACAGAGAACTAACTTACTCATCACAAAAGCATCACAGATCTGAGCATGCAAATTAAAGCATCGGATATTTTTTCTTTTTGGTAGGAAAAATTACATCAGAAATCTTTAAACAGATCAAGACAATTCAAAAAATTCAAGGTATCTCACCGCCGCCACTCGCGAAGAGCGAAGCCTTCCTCGGGCGCCATCTCGGTAGGCGGAGGAAGCATCGGCCCGTCCGAGGAGAAAACGCCGTCATCCACTCCGGCATAACCATTGCGGTTGCCATTGTCGACGTGGATCGGGCTATAGGGACTCTGCGAGAAGCTGGGGTTTGGATCAATGTCCGCGGGAGAAGATCCGAATCCGAAGATATCAGGCGAGGCGGCTACGTGGTCTACAGCCACGTCTCCGCCGGTACCGGAGGTGAAATTGGAGTAGGTACCGAAGTTGGAGTAGCTCTCCTCGACCTCATCGTCTAAGGATCTGTGGTTCGGCGCGTGTATCTCCTCTCCGTCGACGCCGTAAGCATCTAAGGAAGCCATCTCTCTCTCTCAGTTGGTGCTCAAAGCAAGCTTCTGAGCTTAGAAGTTAGACGCAATGTGTTGCTTTTTTTTTTTACAAAAAAAAAAAAAAAAAAGGAGTTCTTGTCATTTTTGACTTTTCGTATAATTGAAGTTTCATCTGCTCAAAACGACGTTGTTTTCAGTAGAAAAACCGCGCAACTCCCGAAAAATTGTCCAATCCAACCAGTCAAAACTCGCTCTGTTGAAAAATATTTTTTAAGAAAAATCAATAATTTCAATTTTTCTCAAAAGTAAATTTAATTTTTTTAGAAACAGTCAAAAATCGACCTAAACTTTTCTTGTAGATATATAAATTAATGATAAATAGGAGCATTTTTCAAACTAATTTCATTAAAAACAGATCATTAAAATAATCTAAATCAGAAAATATTTGCCTAATTGTGTTTTTCGTAGCACATCAGATGGGAAAGGGGAAGGGTATGTCATGAACCTTTAGCATATAATTGTTTAATTATCTTTGTTTAAATTGAAATTGACAACTAATACAAATGATATCTTTCTAGTAAATTTAGGCGTTAAGCATTGACTTTCAGGCTAACAACAAATATACCAACATCTCAACTCAAAATTGTTTTAGATAGAATAGTATTCTTGCAAACTATAACACATTTTCCACTTAAAATTGAGGAAAATTTTGCAAATTTTTTCCCCTAGTTTTCTTTCTTGCACCCCATTCAATAAACCCAGAACAAGACATGCTAAATTAACTATACTTTCCTAAATCAAAAAGCTCCTAGACTAATGTCCCCTCCCCCTTTTTTTAAATGGCTAATGTCATTTCAGCAAGACTCTAAAACAAGAGAATCTAAACCAAAAACACTGCGTCCTTTTTGTTATCTTGACCTTCTAAGTTCTCTTTTGTAGAGTCAGTAGTAATTAGCTGTTAATAGTCAACATAGTAAAACTCCTAAGTCTCTAAACACGACAAGGGTTGGATGTCACAGAAAAAACAGTTTTTCGCACCAAATATAAACCCCCAATATTGTGAGAGTTTTAAGGGTGTAATTGGTAGGCAAATATGATGATAGAGTAAATCTAACAGGAAGAGAAAAAACAAAAAAAAAAAAAAAAGTTCAAAAATAACATGAGAGTTGGCTTTCCTCATTGGAGAAAAAATGAAAGGAAAAAAAAAAAAAGAGCCCAAAATCATCAAAAAGAATCAAAGTATAAGATATAATGATAAATATTGCATAATGTTTAAATGGGAAAAAATATAGGAAATTGGTGTTGTTGGGTTGAATTTGAGTAGGCAGCCCAAGCCGATAGCCCAAAGGGCATTGCTCAAATGCTCTTGCTCGTCGAAATATTTCGATTATGTTAAATTAGTCGTGCCTCTTGCTCTTGATTTGGGTAGTAGGATCAACAGACGCCACACTGCCATCCTTGACAGTTGTAGTTACAAACGTGTGCTTATTTTTGTTCCCTAAATGAATACGATATGCACAATACATTAGATGTATGAGTTATTTGTATACTTATATTTATTGCTTACGTTATTATTTAATAACGAGTAACTTCAATCTTGAAAATTTCATTTAACTCCAAAGATGAACTCATTAAGAGTAAGTTTAACTGACAAAGTGAGGGTCCTTTGCAACTTATAGACCAATACTTGAATTTCAAAGTCGAGTCAAAATTACGTTAAGTGTTATTATTCTTTTCATTTTATATTGACTAAAATTCGAATATCAAGATTAAGTTGAAAGGGTGTAACCACGATTCCCAAAAGGCTAATTTTACGGACAAAGAAAAATATTAAGATATTAATTATAAGATTTAATAGTAAAATTATTAAAATTTTAAATTTTAAGTTTAGGATTTAATTCCTAAATTTTACAAACCCCTAAAAAAAAAAAAAGCAGACACTCTATTTCGCCCATAGTTCACCTTCTTGCTGAACTAATGTTACACAGCTTGACTATCGTTGAAGGGTTGAAGAACGGACCTTCAACAATAAAACCAAAAAAGGTAATGATGGTAATAATGAGTTGATAGGGAAACCCCTGTGGAGATATTAACACATTGCGGGGATAGCTCAGTTGGGAGAGCGTCAGACTGAAGATCTGAAGGTCGCGTGTTCGATCCACGCTCACCGCAATCCTTGTTTTTCTGTATATTTCCTAAAGGGCCTGTAAACTCCTTAGGTTTTTTTTTTTTTTTTTTTTTTTTTTTTAAAAAAACAGCTGTGCCAAAAGGGGCTCGACAATTGGGCTGAAACAGAAAAGGAGCCGCAAATTTTTAATGAGCTTGCAGTTTTCTAGAAAGGACCTGTGATCGTTTAGTGCCAAAAGGGACTCGACAATTGGGTTGAAACAGGAAAGACACGTGGAGAAGATGGATTTTCAGAAGCTGACTTGCAAGTAAAATTGTAAAAGATAAGATGAATTAATAGAAAAAGAGGAGACCAGCTGTTTAGAGTTATTAATTTATAAATTTTATATTAAAAGAAGTGATATGAAATTCAAATATTATCTCTTTGATATATATATATATATATATATATATCACTCCATTCAAAGCAAGGTCAAATGAAAAGATTTCAGATTCCATTATGTGTTTCATTTCAGGGATAGTGGTAGATTGAGATATAAAGCTTGCTATTGCAGCCGTATGTACTGCGAGGTCTATGGAATGCCACCCAATCTTTTGACATTCGAGCAGAGGAATCTATAAGCAATATTGATATATTCATAATTATTATGGTTATTTTAACTATAATTGATAAATAGAGACGAGAACAAGTGTGTTTTTGGGGGGGGGTCAAGGGCATGGCTCGAAATCATTTTTTATACACAAGGGAGCATTTAATTAACTGCATAATTTATTCCCAAATAAGTAATCGCATTTAAATTTACATAATAATAATTTTCATTGCCTACATGCTTATTTCAACGGACAGAATGATTGTTTTGGAAATTCATAAAGATGGGCTGACGGTGTGGATGGACTCATCATCCCTATGTCTAGTAATCCCCATTTATAATCATTATTTACGTTTTAGTTTAAATAAAACGGCATATTTTATCATAGGCTTTTATTTTGGTTTAAATTAAAGGAAAAAGAAATCGCACAAAGAACCCCCTCCCCCCAAAAAAAAGAAAAGAAAAGAAAAGAAAAGAAAGGGCACAATCCGAATCACACTGGCTCACATGGAAATCCGAAAAGAATACCCGGATCCATAACCCATAATATATGATCCAGATCCACTCGGTTCTCCCTCTCTCTCTCTCTCTCCCTCTCTCCCCGCGTCTCTGTGGTCCTAAAAACAAGCCAATCTTCCATCATCTCTGTCAGCAGCGCATCTCGGAGAAAGAAGAGAAAATTTTCAAATCTTTCGTCTTTGCCAAAAAGCCCCTCCCATTTTCCCCTAATGCCAAGTTGATCCTCTTTCTTCTTCTTCTTCTTCTTCTTCTTCTTCTTCTTCTCCAACGGGGAAAGCAGGTCAAAGATTTCCTTTTTGGTTTTTCTTGGGTCTCCTTTTCTGACCTTTGGAAATTATGATCGTTAGAACGTACGGTCGCCGGAACAGAGGGCCGGACGGCCGAGGCGGCAGCACCTTCTCCGATTCATTTGACGGCGACTTCGATTCCGACCACGACCACGATCTCGACCACTCGTACAGAGATTCATTTTCTCTCTCCCAGGAAACCCCATCTCAAGAAATCAATAACACCTTCCCTTTCTCTTCCCAAGAATCGTCTTCCTTGTGGCCTTCTTTCGATCCCAGTCCCTATGCCTTCAATCCAGATGGTTTGCCGTCAGATGGCGCCGTTTCGAGGAAGTCCAAGAAACCCAGAAACGGGAAATTGGAAAGACCCTCCACCAGCAAGAGTACTCCTCGTCATTCTAAGCCGTTGATTCAGTTGACTTCGACTTTGATGGAGGCACAGGAGTCCGGGGAGATGATGGAGCATGTCGATGAAGTTAATTTCGCGCTCGATGGGTTGCGTAAAGGCCAGCCTGCTAGGATCAGGAGGGCTAGTTTGTTGTCTCTTTTGTCAATCTGCGGCACTGCCCAGCAGCGCCGGCTTTTGAGGACTCAAGGGTATGCCTAATTTTTCGTGTAAATGCTATCAATCTTGGCTTTTCTGGGTTTGGGTGGGGGAGGTTGTTTAAGGACCGATTTTAGAGCCGTTTTGTCAGAAATTTGAGAGTTTTATTTAACTGTTAAATTTCTTGGTGGGTAGATTGAGTTTAAAGGTTTTTTTTTGTTTTTTTTTTTTTGATAATTTTATATAATTTTGGAATGATGGGTACACTCAATTTCATTTATTTTTGGTGGGGTTCAATTGACGATTTAAAGAACTGTATTTTGTCTAGCTGGCTATCTGAATTTTGAGAATGTTTTCTTGGATTTTAAGTCTTCTGGAGGGTTTTAGAAGTTCTTGAAGTTGAACTATCAAATGATTTGTGAAGAAAAAGCAGAAAAGCTAAATGTGGTCCACCTTTTTGTTTTATTTTAACGCATAGATTTGTTTATGTCCATATTGTGCAGAAAGAAGGATCTGATTGTGTTGTTTTCTGGTGCTCGTGTCATTAAATGTCTGAGTTTTCCTGCTTTCAGGATGGCAAAAACCATAATTGATGCTGTTTTGGCTCTCAGCTTTGATGACACACCCAGTAATCTTGCTGCTGCAGCTATTTTCTATGTTTTGACTGGTGATGTAAGTTTTCTCTGTGGTTTAATTAGAAAATAGTGTTTGAGAGACTGTAGAGAAGTGATGTTGGGAGACTGCAAGGTTGCAGGGGGATAAATCACTTTGCTATGCATTTTAGGGCTTAGGGTTGAAAAGGAGTATTTGATCTAACCTAAATGAGATAGATGCACTTGTAGGATGGGCTATCTATTGGCTTGGTAGGTTTATACCAAAGATGCCGGTGGCTTAGATATTCCGCATGTGCATTGCGTTGAACAATTTTTTATTTTTTTATAACTTTCTTTTGATTAGACTGATTAACAAAATTTTGTGTTCAAAATGAATGGAGTGGGCATTAGTAAGTGCGTTGAAAACTTTGTTGCATGTAATATAATAAGTTATCACATTCTTGTCTTTAATGTTACTCCATATTCCAAGCCAATGGATATAGATTAGATCATAAAGTTTGATATAGGTGTAAGTAGAATGTTTTATTTCCATGTATGGATGTTTGGAGATTATCAAATATGTATCTCAGTGTCCTCGAACCACTTGCTTTACATTTGTACTTTCTCAGCATAACTGTTCTAAAAGGCATTGAATTTCACTGTTTCAGGGTCAGGATGATCACCTTCTGGAATCACCCACTTGTATTCATTTTCTGATCAAACTATTGAAACCAGTATTTTCTACTGCTGAAAACAAAGCTCGAAGTATAGGCAATAAACTTTTAGCATTACATAAAGATTTTGATACCTTACGAGATGCAAGTAAACTTTTAGATTCCAGTTCTGCTGCGATTTCTGTCAAAGTTCAAGAAATTCTTGTTAGTTGCAAGGATATGAAGGCATGTGGGGACAGCAGTTTGGTTGACAGGCCGGAATTGAGTACTAAATGGATAGCTTTATTGACCATGGAGAAAGCATGCTTATCTAAGATATCGTTTGAAGGTATAAACTGATTATCACCTATTTCTGACATGTTGTTGAAACTGTTGTTTCTGCTTGGGTTTGTGTCTTTTAAAGGAAAAGTAAATATTATGTAGATTTCTTATGATTGAATAATGGAATGTGGTGTACACTAGGTGTAGTTAATCAGATTTTATGGATTTTATTCCAAGAAAGCTAGAAGCAGAAATAATTGCGTTACCTAGTTGAACATGTGAGTGCCACATCTTTATAAATGTGTCTTCTTTTCTGTCTTGCCTTGTCAGTTACTGCTTCAGGCTTCTGTTTTATTTTTCTGATTTACTTCTCATTTATGTTTGTTTCTTTTATCATTGTGTGGCTTCCAGTTTTCCTGTTTGCAACTTTCTGTTGTCTATTTTTGTTGCAAGACCACCTGAATTTTATTTTTACATTTAAATAGTTGCCTGCACTTGAAAGTGATATTCATGCACAAGCTTTTTGCATATTGTGGAATAATCATATACTTCACTTCAACCATTGTTTTAGCTTTCCTAGTTTTTTTATATGCATCTGTTCATTGAAAGATACGGTTGTCTCTATGACTCCATGCTCAACTTTCCACCATAAAGTTGTGATTAGTTGGCAGATGAGTCTGGAATGACTCCAACATCTATTGATTGTTAACAATATACTTTAAGTGGGGAGTTGCATGCCCCTGATCATTTTTCTGTTACTGATTGATGCACAGATCTGCACCCACGTGCACTCGCTTACTGTCACATACCTTTTCTCTCTTAGTTTTTGCTGACTATAAAATTATTTTTTAATCTGGTTTGCATTCATCAGATACATCTGGAATGATAAGTAAGGCAGGGGGCAATTTTAAGGAGAAGTTCCGAGAGCTGGGAGGACTTGATGCTGTGTTTGAGGTTGCCATAAGCTGTCACTCTGTTATGGAGGTGTGAGCTTGTACGTTGTTTTATCTCATTAGGTCATGACATTGAAGCATCTTCACCAATAAAAAAATTTTGAGTTAATATTTTTTGAAATGTTTGCAGAAGTTACACTGTTTTTGTTTCTTGCTCTGGTATGATGTGCACAATAAGCATTAGTGTGTAAGATGGAATTCTCTGTTCTCTTGCATGTATTTATGAGGTAATAACCTTTATAAGGCAAGTTTAACATCAGGAGAGAAGGTGAAACATCATATGCTAATACATGGTGTTTCTAATGAAGTTTATGGCAAATGTTCTAGCACAGCAGCAGCTTGTTTGTGTTGTCTGTCTTTCTCTCCCTCTCCTGCTCTCCCTCCCTTTCTCTATCTCTGTTTTTTCTTTGGTCTTTCATTCTTAGGTCTGATTATAGTTTGTCACAATTCTTGCTGGGGGGAAACATGGATGGTGTGCATGGAAACCCATATGAATTGTTGATTCTCTAAGATTGAAATCAGATAACTTATTTGTTTTTAGAGCTCCTTGTGCTCGACAGACTTCAGATTCTTTATTTGTGCTGTGCTGAAGTATGATATCAGGTTATGCTTTAATCTGTCCTTTTGGGTCTACTTTGGTCTGGAAAATTTTTAGTTGCTGCTGTGTTATTTGGAGAAGAAGCTTTCTGACATTATAAGTTTACCTGCAGAGTAGGAAAAAGCATACTTCACCTTCAATTCAGAATGTAAAAGATGACAAGGGTCTTGAGAGTTTGAGGCTGCTTCTTAAATCTTTGAAAATCATGGAAAATGCAACATTTCTGAGTAAAGAAAACCAGGTATACTTTTGTGAATTTGTCTTGTTATTTTTCTTCTCCTATCTATTCACACCTTTGATTGAGCTTGTGATACTGTTTGATGCTGAATATTGGATTTTTAATGTTCAGTTGTTTCTTCCTTAATATAGAGTCATTTGCTTGCAATGGAAGGAAACGTAGGTTCTCATGGATGCCAACTTTCTTTCACAAAATTGATAATAAGCATTATTAAGATCCTGTCAGGTAATAAATTTCCTCTGCATGTTGCCATTTTTTCCATGTCAATTTCTAGTTATTGTGCCATTATTTAATCTGCATTCTAATAACTAGTGGTATCATTTCTAGATATATGTCTCTTTAAATGTTCTTCCTTGGCCTCCATGGATGGGAAGCCTTGTTGTCTTCATGATGGGAATGATTGTGCTTCTGATGTGGTTTTAGCTGCAGAAAACAAAGGTACTTTATGGCCCAAATGTTTGCTGCTTTTGCAGCTCCCTCCCTGCCTCTCTCTCTCTCTCTCTCTCTCTCTCTCTCTCTCTCATTTGATTTTTTATTTCAATTTGCAGTAGACAGCAATGAGTTTGTGTACATCAGTTCCTCTACAGGTTGCTGTAGTGAGAGGACTGCATCAGATAAAAGCTTTAGTGTATCTCATAAATCAACTGCCAGGTCAAGTCTTTCTGCTTCCACTTCTGAAACTACCGCCACAGTAAGGAATGATGCGTGCCAACTAAAAAAGAGAGTCCATTATTCCACGTCCAGCTCATGTAGTGAGAGATTAAGGAATGCAACTAATGGAACATCTGCAGTTAGTGATGAGTTGACGAGAAAATTTAGTCTTATTGAGAGACCCAGTCGAACGAAGGATGCCATGTGCGAACTATTAGAGGACAGCCAAGATCCTTATGCATTTGATGAAGATGATTTTCAACCCTCAAAGTGGGACTTGGTACATGGAAAACCAAAAAAGCCTCGAAGACGAAATGCTACAATTGCATCGAGGGAACTCAAAGACAGGCACCAATGTCAGCTAATGAGCCAAGAAGAATCAAGTAATGGTGTGGGTTACCAACAAATATCAAGTGATGTGGAACATCAATGTCAGCAGAAAGACTCTTGCAATTCTAGTGCTGAAGAGTGTTCAAGCCTGGTGATAGACTGTCTGCTCACTGCTGTCAAAGTATTCCTCTGATCCTGCATTTGAATTTCTTTTACAGGTGATTTGTCCTCTATAGATATCATTTCCTTCCTGCAGGTTCTCATGAATTTAACAAATGACAACACTACTGGCTGTCAACAAATTGCTGCATGTGGAGGACTGGAGACTATGTCTTCTTTGATTGCTGGGCACTTTCCTTCATTCAGCTCATCTTTATCTCACTCCAGTGGGATGAAAGATGAAACTTCAAGTAGTCAACTGGATCATCAGACTGAAATTCATCTCAATGACCAAGAGCTAGATTTCCTTGTTGCTATATTGGGCCTACTTGTGAACTTGGTGGAGAAGGATGGGCATAACAGGTTGGTCGTACTTTCCAATATTTTGTCACTCCTCTGCTTTTTTATACTTATCTTGAATCAAGCAATGCGTAAGGCAGTGGATTTTATGTGACTTATGTTATTTACTTCTTTGATCTGCATTTGCATCAGGTTCTTGTTTCACTCTTGTCTATTTGTCATTTCCTACATACAATTCATTGTTAGGAAGTGTTCCTAGATAGGGATTAGGCAATGGAATGTGCATTATGTTCAAACATGCCAATAAAATTTATCTAGATTTTCTGCATGTGTTGATTAATGGTAATAATTCTTAACCTTATAGGTTCACCTTAATTAGCATAGTAGATGTACCTCACAATATTCTCATGGGATTGCAAGTATGGGGTAGTACAGGTAGCTATAATGCTTATTGTACCATTACTTGGAGTAAGTTTGATTGCAGATCAAGGCTTGCCGCCACAAGTGTTTCATTGCATAACTTACAAGGCTTAGAAGAGGAAAGTCAGCTGGATGTCATTCCGCTCCTGTGTTCCATCTTTCTAGCCAACCAAGGTGCAGGTGATGCATCTGGAGAAGAAAACATGGTGCCATGGGTGAGTTGCTCACCTGATGCCAAAGAATCTTCTTCTGTGCATATTATTTTTCCATTTCATTGTTTGTGACGTGTCATTATGTCTTCTTGTGACTGCACATGCATGCTTATGCATATAGATTTTCTCTTTTGTTGCCAATATATTTGAAGAATAAGTGCAAGACTATTATTGAATGTTCCCAAGAAGGTGAAACTTTCCACATTAGCAAATCTTATTATAATTGTAATGTCTGAAGCACACATCCAATTGCATTGTACAGAATGATGAGGCAGTTGTGCAAGGAGAGAAAGAAGCAGAAAAGATGATTGTAGAAGCTTATGCAGCATTGCTGCTTGCATTCCTTTCTACTGAAAGGTTCTGTTCCGTACCTTTTCTGGTCCTTTCCCATTTCCTTACATAAAACAACGATCTGTTCAGTCATTCACAAGTTTTCCCTATGTGATAACAGTAGAAGCATACGCGATTCCATTGCTCGCTACCTCCCAAATCACAATTTGGCAATTCTTGTACCTGTTTTGGAGAGATTTGTGGTAAGTTTTTGTTGTAGTTTGTTTGTCCTGTGTATGACCACCATTGCAAAATTCTTTGTATTGATTTACTTTGAGATCATGTTGTGAAGAGCTTGCCCCCATCTGCAAGGGAGATCCTAGTGGTGAAGAACCTGAGGATCCCAAATCAGATTTATATGGTTCGAGTCCACTGGGATGGGATTGGGGGGAATTTAAGTACAGGAAGGGGTTTGCAGCTAGCCATTTCCGGTTATGCAAGCTGACAGATTTCTTTGTATTGGAACACTGCATATTCTATGCATAACCGATTGTTTTATCGGCCAAATTCTGAATTATGGATGTATTTCTCCAGGCATTTCATCTGACGTTAAACATGATTCCACCGGAGACACATAAAGCTGTGAGTGAAGTTATTGAGGCATGTAGGATGCCATGAAAGCTAATGGAATACAAAATTTTGTACAGCCTTCCCCTTTTTGGTGATCAACGTTTGTTTCACAGAATGCTCCAAGATTGCCGCATCAGAGAGTGTATCCAACTGACTGCAAGCCTGCAATATAGTCTGATTTGACCAATTATTTCTTTTACTTTATTCCCCCTTCCCCATTTCTCATAGGATTCTTTTTGTATGGTGCGGGCTGAGACTCTTGTATACATGACAGTATAGCCAAATCAAAATGTATTCCCTTTTTTTTTTTGTCTTTTTTCATCTGGAGCATCGATTGTTTTTCCTCCATTGAGCTCCTTCCGGAACTGGCTTCTTTGTCTTGCAATCTGCCAACTTTTCCAAGGGTGCACTCACCTGATTAGCTGCAAACCGGAGCACTTGCATTATACGTCCAAATGGGGTACTAACTAGTTGCACGAATGGGAGTTCATATTTACAAGTGCAATATAAATTTTGTGCGAGTCTGAGTAAATAAATTGTTGCTTAAATCCATAATGGGAATTCTTATTTACAAGTGCAACATAAGTTTTTGGGTTAAATATTAATTTTTTATTGTCAAAATTATAAAAACATAAAAGGCACGTTTTTAACGTACCCGGGCTGTCTGCTTTTTTTTTTTTTTTTTTTGGTTTTTTGGGTTAGTACGTTTAGCCATGTCCAACATGTGTAGGGCACTGCATGCCCCACTAATGCCCTGTTTTCAAGCTGTTTTCTTCTCTGAATATGTTACAAGATTTCTTCCGTCTCCTTTCTCCCACCAATCTTAATGCTCTGCACTTTGATGTGAGTGTGAGAGCATTGGTTAATTTTTGTTAGGTTTTTTCAAAAATAGAAATAGATGAAACAGAAAAATGTTCTTAACCAACCAAATTGAATTACAGAAGATATGAGCCAAACTTGAAGTAGTTTAGTTCAGTTTGGTTTGTTTCAGTTAATTAAGTTATTATAATTAAAAAAAAAAAAACCGGACAGTCTTTTCTGTTCAATTATTAAAATCTCTGCTGACTTTCATGCCCACCATAACAGTCTTTTCCTACCAAAAACCAAAAAAAAAAAAAAAACAAAACAAAAACAAAAAAACCCAGATCTAAGAGGGTTGTTTACAATAGATTTATCATGGTGGTTGCTGGGGCTGAAGGAGCGTGTGATGTCCACGCGCCTCCTTCGTCGGTTCGAGAATTTTTTGTTCGTGTGGTAAACTTTCTCCTTTGGTGGGTGAAGTAGAAAGAGTTACAACAATAACAATCTTTCTCTTAGTTTCTCTCAATAATTATGTTAATTTCAATGGTTATAAGAGTTGCAACATGTGCATTTAAATTATAAATATTGATTGGTATTTCTCATTAAAACTAATGATTAATATATAAGATATAAAGATATAATTCAATGAACTAAAATTTTTTAAAGTATTAAAATTAGTTTTGAATATAATAATTATTACATATTATTTTAAAAATTATTAAGGGGCTTCACCTATTTTATCTACAATCAACCTTAAAAAAAAAAAAGAATCAAGTCATGTAATATTTTCAATTATAAAAATAAATATATTATTAAATTTTATATTTGCTCTACTCATAAATTATTGTATATATTTTATAAATAAAATTCTCTCTCAAGAATAAATATTATATTTTTATATAAATATATAATTTCTTAATATTATTTTTTTTCTAAAATTAGTTGTTAAAAACAAGAATTGACAAATTCTTGTATCAAAAAATTTAAGAAAAAAATTCAAATAACTTAAATTAGTTAAATCTTTAACTAAGATAAACTAATATTATATAATACAAAATTATGTCATTTTTAAAAAAAATTGAATAAAAAAATAGATTAAAAAATATATTACAATATTTTGTAATTTTGTTAAAAGTAGTAAATGGAATATGACGAAAATGATGCTTATGTACAGTAGTGAGACTTTTAGTTTTATCATCTTTTCATCTCATCTCTTCTAACATAATGTTTATAGTTATGATTTATAATTTTATATAATACTAACTTAATTGATGTAATTAATTATTTTAAAGAAGAAAATTAAAAGCCTCAAGCAAAAATTAACCAAAATTTTATTTGAAACTAGTCGTATGACACACCCACACACACACACACATATATATTGAAAGAGTCCTCTAAGTTACTTTTCACATAATTTTATTACTTTTTTACGTATAGCTCTCAATTAGTTTTTTTTTAAATAATTTATTAATAATATAGTAAAAATCATGTGATAACTTGTTGATTTGGAGTAAGTGAAGTAAAAATAAAATAGGATATGACACATAAAATGAATTATATATTTTTTACTACATTATTATTTAGTTAATTTTTTTTTATAAAAGCCTTGATTTATTACTTATTAGCTTAAAAAAAATTGTGTGAGCTATAATATATATATATATATATATATATTTGTTTAAAAAAAAATTAGGGACTTATTTGTTCCAATTTTGGCCGAGATCAAAAGCACCAGAGCCCTCGCCCCGCCCCGCCCCGCCCCGCCCGAATCCAAGCAAGTTCCGAAAAAAAAACCATCACCAACCCTAAAACCAAAAACTCTCAAAACTAATGTCCTTAAAAAAAAAAAAAAAAAAAAAAAAACCCAAAGTCAAAGCGGAAAAAGAAACACAAAAAAGGAAAAAAGAAAGAAAAAAAACAAAAACATTGATCCATCCTCCCAAGTACAACGCTCGCTGCACAAAACCCTAAAACCCCCCTCCCAGAGAGACTCTTCGGCTTGAAAGATCCCGCCTTTTCGTTCTCCGCTGCTTCTGCCCGCTCACCCTCTCCTGCAATTCTTCCCATTTTCTGATCTGTATCTCTCTCTCTCTCTCTCTCTCTGTGTTCTATATATATATATATATATATATGAATTTGCATCTTTGGTAAACAAAATTTACAAAGTTGGACGCACCCTTGTGGTGTTTTGGTTGATTTTGTTGACAGGCAGGATTAATATGCAAAACCCATATTATAGTTCTTATTGATCCGTGATATTTATTGGTCATCTGTTACTCCATTGAGTTGCAATTTTGCTTTACCATGCCCTCTTCGGCTCACCTTCAAGAATCTGATCCTTGTGTGTGATTAATTGATAATTTGTAACTGGCTGTCAATCCCCTTATTACGTTTTTGAATAATTTAAATTTACCCAAGTTCATACTCTGGGGTTCGAAACCTTTTTTGGTTCCTTTTGGAGCATCTTGATAGCTTGCTTGCTATTTGAAACGTGCGAGTGTTTATTGTACTGCTATTGAACATGTAGTCGTCCTATCTATCCACCTCTCCAAACATGGTATCCTGGTCTTCATAACTTCTTCTCTTGTGTAGTTGATTGCTGCATTGGTTGATTGTTGTGTGCAGACTCAAGACTCATTCAAAAGGTTTATACGGGGGAATATGGCGGATTTGGAAAATTTGCTTCTCGAGGCAGCAGGAAGGACTAGAACTGGCACTGGAGGGCGAAACCGAAATTCACGTTCAAAATCTAAGAGGCAACGTGAGGATTCTTATTCTGATGGTGGAAGTGACTCGAGGGATGATGATTCAGACAATGATCGTGCCTATTCAAGTCGAAAGCCATCTGGATCTCAAGTTCCTTTGAAGAAGAGACTGGACCCTAGTGAAAGGGATGAAGATCAAGATAACCAGGAAGAAGATAATTATGATGTCGGTTCTGATCGCGAGGGTGATAGCAGTGAGGAATCTGATATTGGTGATGATCTATACAAGAATGAGGATGATCGGCAGAAGCTTTTACAAATGACTGAACTTGAAAGGGAGATGATATTGTCTGAACGTGCCGACAGGAAAGGTGATAAGAGTTTAACAGAGAGAATTAGGTCGAAACGGGATAGTGAGAGGACCACCTGGTCCAAAAAGGAGATTGCACCCCTTCCACCATCTCGTAGTGTGCGCTCATCAACCAGATCTGCAGATAGGGCAGCTGCCAAAGATGATGCACTGAATGAATTGAGAGCTAAACGCCTCAAGCAGCAGGACCCAGAGGCTCAGCGTAAGGTGAGGGATGCAACTAGGGTGACCTCAAGTAGTCGCGGTTTTTCACCTATTAAGCGGAAACACACGACATCCACGAGTCTAAGTAGCTCAAGTCAGAGTGAGAGTGAAAGTAGGTCTCACAGTGAAGATGAGGGGTCGACAGGTGATGGTGGAATGGCAGACAGTGATGAGGATGCAGGGCCTGAGTCACAGAGGCCTACATACGATGACATAAGAGAAATTACAATCCGTAGGTCAAAGCTTGCTAAGTGGTTTATGGAGCCTTGGTTTGAGGAGTTGATTGTGGGTTGCTTTGTGAGGGTTGGGATTGGGAGGTCAAAGAATGGGCCTATCTACAGACTCTGCTTGGTCCGAAATGTTGATGCTGCAGACCCCGACCGGCCTTACAAACTGGAGAACAAAACAACTTTTAAGTATCTGAATGTGATATGGGGCAATGAAAGCTCTGCAGCCAGGTGGCAGATGGCTATGGTTTCAGACTCAGTACCAACCGAGGAAGAATACAGGCAATGGGTTAGGGAGGTGGAGCATAGTTTTGGTCGGATGCCAAGCAAGCAGGATATCTTGGAAAAGAAGGAGGCCATACGGAAGTCAAATACTTTTGTCTACTCTGCAGCGACTGTGAAGCAGATGCTGCAGGAGAAAAAATCTGCTTCATCAAGGCCACTGAATGTTGCTGCTGAGAAGGATCGGTTGAGGAGGGCATTGGAAGCTGCACAATTCAAGCATGATTGGGCAGAGGTGGAGAGGATTAAAGCAAGAATTCAGGAGTTAGAGGCATCTCGGCAAGCTCAAGAGGTGGATTTGAAAGCTATAAGGCTGGCAGAGATGAACAGAAAGAACAGAGCTGAGAATTTCAGAAATGCATCAGAACTAAAACCAGTAAATACTAGTCTCAAAGCAGGTGAGGCAGGTTATGATCCATTTTCAAGGAGATGGACTAGGTCACGAAACTATTATGCATCAAAGCCTGCTGGTGAGGCAGCTACAGAGACAAATATGGAGGCTAATGGCAAGGCAGTTGTCCTAAATATCAATGGAGCAGCGGCAGGTGGCAGAGCAGAGACTGGGATGGCTGCCACTGCAGCAGCATTAGAAGCTGCAGCTGATGCAGGGAAGTTAGTTGATACAAGTGCCCCTGTGGATCAAGGCACCGAGTCAAATATGCTGCATAATTTTGAGCTTCCAATCTCATTGACTGCACTTCAGAAGTTTGGCGGACCCCAAGGAGCCCAGTTAGGGTTCATGGCGAGGAAACAGAGAATGGAAGCAACCGTCGGATGCCGAGTGCTGGAGAATGATGGCAGAAGACATGCTCTGACCTTGACAGTTAGTGACTATAAGAGGAGAAGAGGGCTTCTATGAGATATGGTTCTGCACCAAATGGCATCCGTCCTGGTGACATTTTTCAGATTCTTCTGTTCTCCAAATAAATCCGATGGGTTTTAGTTATTCTCTAGCGGGGAGCCTAGACAGACAGGTTCTTCATTCTCTTGTAACTGTTCTGTAGATAAAATTTCAGACTTTCTTATGCTGCTTTGAAATTCATAACTTGTCATTGGAAGTTTCACTTGGATTATGTGCTTTGTTTAATTGGTATTATTGGATGATTTTGTGAATGATCTGCTGATGATCTGCAGCGAGAAAGTTTTCCTCCGCGGTACGAGCATTTTCCTGAGAAAATTTGGAGATTTGAAGGAAAATGGGATTGTATTTCCTTTCTTTATTTTTCAACAAAATTTCTTGTTGCCCTTTACCAAACTGATAAGGGATAACTGTTGCTTACTAGTTTAATAATTGAAAACATGAATTAGCTGATAACACTATTCAAATGCTGCCGCTGGTTGCATGAATCAAACTTGTATGGTTCTTGCTTGCGTTGTTTGGTGAAAACCGTAGGCCCCATCTGTCATTTGTGTAAAGTTAGTAGACAAAATAAGCTTTATTTTTCCATCAACATGCATTGGTAAAGACTTCGAGTCTGTCTAAAGCTGAAATGAAACTGAACAATTGACTTTGCCCTATCAATGGACCTATTTTATGGATTTGGAATCATAAATCTGACTAAAAGCTCTTGCAGGTGGCGGGGCATGAGCTTTAGCTCCGTGGGGTCTCTGTCGCATTTTAATATAGGATCCAATAAAGATCTATATATATATATTGATAGCATAAATTAATTGCAAAATATAAATTAAAATTATATTATATAATTAAACAATACGAATACGATTATAGATTAGAAATAATAACATGTATAATATGGTCGATTCTACGTAATGGCATGTGACTGCGTAAGATCAAGAAAATGTATAGTGCATATGAATATATTAGGTGAGGAAGTTCATGAAGTGAATATAGCACAAAAGTAAAAGAAAATATTTTACTATAATCTTACTAAGCTATTCATACTCGTTTTCGATATCATATCTCGATTTAAATTTAAAATTTTAAAATATTAAATTTATGATATTTTTTTATTTAACGCGTAATTTTTAAGGTACTTAAAATCTCAATAGAAAGAACATTCATCCATAATTCTTTTGTAGCCACATTAAGCTCTCTCAAACAATGAGATTCAATATATGTGCAAAACTCCAAAAAAAAAAAAAAAAAACAAAAAGAAAAGAACCCTTAACTGCAAAATAATTCTTCATTCACATTAAGCCAATCACACAGCAGCTTCTGTAGACTGCCCGCATCTAGCATTGTCCAAAAGTAAGAGTGAATTTTATTACAAATGCTCCAATCTCGTAGGAACCCACAAACTTTACCAAGCATCACTTGTGCGTGGATGTGAAATATGTTGGAAAGTTTCAAAATTTCGCTACTCAACTTTCAATTTTTGTCGACAAAAGATAATTTTTGTGTCGCGCACGATGCCCACATGTCACTTGTCAAACATATGCTGATACTTGTAAGAACAAATCTTATTTCTTCTTTCAATCTTCCATCAAGTTCTAAACAGTCATCCTTAATCGTACTCCTAATAGCATCATCCAAATAGACATTGCCGTCGGAGGTACATTCTTGCCCTTTTGGAACTTTATTGGAATTAAGCAGGTCTATTGATTTCATTCTACAAGAATGAAAATGTACAAGTTGGAAACTTTTGATGGAAGAATAAGTTATCAAAAGCTGAATTGACAAAAAAAAGGGGGGGGGGGTGCAAAAGAAAAAGTGTATATTTTCACTTGTGTTTTTCTTTTTGGCAGCATATTAAAAAAGACTAACCATGCACACTGTCGGTCAATTTTGAATTAGTAGATAATAAAGTGGAAGCATTTGAAATTTTACCACAAGGTTGCCAGGTGTTAGAAATAACCGAATACAAATAAATTGACGGATATACAAATAAATAACCGAATACATAAAATACCCAAAAAAAAAAAAGAAAAAGAAAAAGGGAAAAGGGATAGATAAATCCCCCTGAAAGAAGGAGTTTCACTTAATGAATAGTTTCCAAATCAGAGACCCAAATCAAAAAGCAGTATAGTCTCAGATAATTGCAAACTCGCCATTTATTCCCTTTTAAAAACCTTTAAAAATAAATTTAAAAAAATGATCGCAAGGAAAATAGAAGATGGTTATAAAGCAAATATACCAATAGAAGAAAAAAAAAATGGAAAAGAAAACAAAGACAACCAAATTCAATGAGAGACGAACAATGTGGTAGGCACAGGGGATTTACTCACATTGGTGGCTGACATAGAGTGAAATACGTACAC
Organism: Bruguiera parviflora; assembly: GCA_019804595.1. Taxonomy (NCBI): domain Eukaryota; kingdom Viridiplantae; phylum Streptophyta; class Magnoliopsida; order Malpighiales; family Rhizophoraceae; genus Bruguiera; species Bruguiera parviflora. The sequence goes on from CM034060.1 coordinate 5,684,725, forward strand.
AATTAATACTTACTCGCTAAGCCATCTCGAAAGAACACGTTATTAATAGGAGAATGGGTTATTTGTTTAGATAATTAATCTAAACAAACCTCGAAGTGAAAGTGATAGAATTTGGCATTTCTAATTAAAATACAGTCAGTTCACAATATGGTAGACCAAATAGCCAGAGCCCATATGGCTATAATATATTTTAGTCTGTGGATGAGAAGGAAAAATAAGAGGATAATGTAGATCTGTGTTGTTCTTGATTTATTATTATTATTATTATTATTATTAATAAATTTTTATGACAAAAGAATAAAAGGAAGAGTGAAAGCACAAATACGAGCTCGGGTGGTCTCGTCGCCCCTCGAAACCGCCACACCAATCATGTCCGCACGGAGCAGCACCCTAACCATTGGGAAAACTTAGATCTTCAACAAAATGCAGAAAATGAAGGTGAAGGAATCTGGGACAAGAAAATAAAATGTTCATCACTTTCCCTGGCAATAAAATTCTTTGTGGGCAATCACGAAAGTATTCTTCAGTTCTTGCCAGAAGCTGAGATCAACTAGACTTAAGCTCAACACAGTACAAAGAGAATTACGGAAAATATGAGCAAGAAAAGAAAAAAAAAAAAAAAACAGAGGTGGGGAAGGATTAAAGTTTTCAGTTTTCTTGAATACTACAAATAGCATCTACTACCCCGAGCATGAATTCATTTATGAACAACATTGAGAAATCAAGACATCAAACCACCCAAATTATGATATGTTCAAAGAATTCAATCAGATTTTTGGAGGGTGCAATCTACACTCCAAGTCTCCTCATGTCCATGAATTGAATGTTTAGAGTGTACTTCTCCAATAGCGATCAACGAGGATCTCATAGATGCAGCACGGCCAGTGACTTAGTCATGCATGAGGAAGCATCCAATTCGTGAGCCATATGATTCCGAGAAATATAGCCCCAGTTCATCTTGGTGTCAGATACATTGCACACGGTAAAGAAGTCCACTATTTGACCAAATATCTTGAACATTTCAATCCCAAATATCAAGTTTTTGTCAGCAACAAATGTAGCATTCCAGTCCATTGGAGCATCAGGATGTACTGAGACTTCGCTCCAGGTAAGATACATAAGATCTAGCTCCCACAACTTTCTAACAGCCTTGTTTCTCTGACCTATCTGACCATTCCCTTCACACCAAGAGACTGAAAGCATGAACAGTTGCCCATCACAAGATACAAGTTTTGGGTAATACTCGTGAACACGGGGAGGGAATGGAGAGGTTTCAATCACCATCCAGAAGCCCCTTTCAATGTCATATCCCATGAGCTTGTCTGTCTCGGAGTAAACATAAAATATCCCATTGCAGACAACCCCAGAGCAAACAACCCCAAAATCTACAGGCAGCTTTTGGATTTCTGTCCATTTATTTGAAATGGGATCATAGATTTCTCCTGAATCCAAAGGTTCATCCCAAGATCCAAGACCTCCCACAGCAATCAAAATAAATCTTTTAGAACCTTTTGCATTTGATGGATCATTCTTTTGCTTGATGACCTTCTGTGACCTCCTGTTGGACAACAACAAAACCTCATTTTCATCAAAAGCATTTCTGTATTGACGTCTTAGGGAAAGTCTGTGAGGATCTTCATAAACATCTGATGCACCACCAAGCCGTGACCTGGGAAAACGTCTTTCCTGGCGGTATTGATAACAGCGCAAAGTTGAAAAGTCTGAGCTAACCTGAGAAGTTCCTAAAATTGGCATAGATCGTGCATACCTCATGGAAGCAATTTTACGCCATGATTTATTTAGAGGGCTAAATGCCAGGACCCCTTTGTGAGTCTTGAATGAACTCCTATCCACTCTTCCAAAGTGGGCAAGACTAGAACAGCCTCCAACAATATAAACATCATCCTGAACAGTGGCAACAGAGAACATGAACCTTCCTTTTAGAACACCAGAATCGATCCTGTGCCACTGATCTTGAGATACATCCAAAGCGTGTATCTCCCCAGAACAATAGCCATCTTTAACAGCACCAAACAAGAACAACCATGGATTCTGATATGAACCATCCCGTCTCATCCGCAGGAAACGAGGAGTGGTTGTCAAGTATCTCCATTTCTTGCACACAAGCCGGGCATTCATAAGACTGGTCAATGGAAGCCTCACCAAACACATTTCCAGTATATCATCTGGAAAAAAAGCATGCAACCTGCAATTTTGCATTGAATCTTCAAGCTCAAAATCTTTCCGGGTGTTTCTCTTCCAAAGTTTCTCCCTCATCCCATAGGAGAAGCAATCAACTGCAGTTTCCTCCGTGCCACATATTGGCTTGTAACCCTTTCCTTCTTCACTGGCACTCGATAACCTCTTCCTACCACTCGGATCCCCAAATTCATCACCTGTGTCAGCACCTACCTTGCAACCACCACCCCTTCCATACAGAGTAAGACACTTTAAAGCAACCCCCCCAAAATCATCATCTTCCTCTCCTTCAATTCTGGGATGTTTCTTCCTCAACTTCTGGCTGACGCTCCTCACAAGCCGTTTAGACACACTCAAAGATTCCAAATTCCGACGAAGAGACGTCTCTCCAGCTAGTTTCTCAGAATACATGTTGTTCCCTAACGAATTCCATGCAACACCTTATGGCTCATAAACAATGCTAATAATATTGATCACCTGCAACCAAACCCAGCAACGAGATTATACCCCATTCCCCGGAATTCAAGCCATTCTCAAAGACAACAACAGCCTCAAACCAATCTGTCTCAAATTGTGTACCCAGTCACAACAACATCCATTCATTTCAATAGCAGAAAACAAGAGACCAAACACAATGCACATAAGTTTCAACTTTTTTCTTTTTAAAGAAAATAAAAAATTGAAAAATGAACAGCCCAATAACCTAACGGCAAATGTAACATCGTATGGCCGTTCACCAACATCAACAGATCCAATTTCATTAATAACTTTAATTTAACCTCCTTAAAAAAAAAAAAAAAAATCAGCGACCTCAAATCAAAAATTAGATCATTATCATCATCATCCTCACCATCTTCCACTGCTACTCAGCATCCTACAGACGATTTCAACAACAACAACAACAACAACAACAGACACACAGAGAGAGAGAGAGAGAGAGAGAGAGAGAAGAAAGAATTACAAATCCAAATGAATCGGAGCCTCCGTTGCGATCATGAAGAGCGATGAGTGCGCCGCCGGACGTCGAGACGAGACGTTGTGTCGATTACGCAAGTGAGACAGCCGTCTTTGATTTGCTTAGTAAAGCTGCCGATGGCTGCTTTGCTCTCCCCACTGCTCCTTCCCCTTCTCCTCCTCCTCCTCCCTCTCCTCCTCCTCCTCCTCCTTGTCATTACATTACATTACATTTCACACAACACAATACCAAAAAGGGACCCCACCACCTCACCTCTTTCTTTTCCCCCTTTTCTCTTTCTTCTTTTTGGTTTAATTTATTTTTCTCTTTACCCCTTCATTGATTACTCTAATATTAAAATCTCTCTGTCCCCCCCCCATCTTTTTTTTTTCTTTTTTCTCTTTTTCCTCTTTTGTCTCTTTCATTTTAATTAATTGAAACTTTTTCTTTCAATTTAATTAATGGAATTTAATTAGGATTTAAACTCTCAATTTTTTATTTTATTTAAAATATAATAAACATCTAAACTAATTTACATATTTCTTCACAATTATCTTATTATATTTTGAATTATCATCCCCCATTATTTCGTTATTTTAATATAAAAATTAAACGTATTAAATACTTAATAACTGTGTTATTTAACATTCGATATATATATATATATATATATATATATATATATATATATAATTTAAAAAAAAAATATTTATTTATATAAATATTATATTTATAATAAACAAGTGATTTAAATTTATTATTTAAATATTTATTTAATAAATAATTGTGCATATTAGCACGGTACACGTATCAAAAAGTTAACGCCCACCTAACCAACTTTGCATTTGTATAAATCTCTCGCTGCTTGTCCATTTTTTATTTAGACTGTATACGTTTAGCATTTTCTCTCGCAGCCGTCGATCGGGTCAAAAACATTCTGGTCTCCAGAATGGACGGGTAATGCGACGTCTCTGAGGAGATTCGAGCGGGCACGTGGGTTGCACGGGTTGACAACTTTGCGGGACGGAGTGAATGGTGGCGAATTGTCGTCCGTTGGTTGGGAGGAGTGGACCCCACGGCGCACATCGCTACGTATCTCCAGACGGACGGTGATTACGCCTCCATCGGAAAGATAAACCCCCCCCCCCAAAAAAAAAGGTGACGGTGATTTAATTATTATTATGATTCTGGCCTCACCTACCTCCCTCCGTTTTCAGTGTGAGGGGCCACTAAAACAAGTTGCTGAAATGATGATGACAAAAGGGGGAATGTGGAATTTTCTTTTCCCTTTTTTTTTTTTAATTTTTTATTTTAAGAATAGAGAAATTGTGGACGTGGATGCACCAACTATTTTTGATATTCACATTTATCAAAAGAATTGAACTCATTTTTATATGTCCTGAACAAGTAGTATCACATGACCGAAAGCTAATGAGTTAGATTTACTAATTTAACTATATGGATTAAATGAAGTGTGTGTGGTATGCACATAATTATAATAATAATAATAATAATAATAACAACAACAACAACAACAGAACTTGAGATCATCCATTACATTTTACCAAATAATGAAAAATCCAGAACATCACCTGCAGTTTTTCTTCACATTTAGAAAACCCAACATTCTGAATTTCATGTTAAGGACAGCCAAGATCGAATTTTGTACGGCCCCCAGCCCCCCCCCCCCACAAGAAAAAAAAAAGAAAGAAAAATGGAAAAGATGAAGTTGATCCATCAAAAGGGAAATCTAGATCTAAGGCTGGACTTTACCATCCTTAATTTATTCAGTATTGACTCTGCCCCTGCCTAACAACGAAAGAAGCCGCACGCACTTCATTGCCATTTTCAATAAGATACCAGCGAGTTGTTGTGATTTTAACAGCTAGCATAACTTTCTTTCTATATTTTGCAAGCAGATTTTATTTTTTATTTTTTTATTTTTGGACAGCGAAACTTAATCCTCCTAGAATCAAAGGATAAAATATTTACAAAGGAAAGAAATGAGGACGTGTTAATTTGGCTATCACCCAACAACGCGCTGTCACAGTAGCATATGAATTTATTAATGCCTAATCGTCTGCGTTCAATAATGTAATGTTTACGTCAAACACAGCATCGCACTCAACATCTCAAAGTTTTAAGTTCTCATCATTTGGTAGTGTTAGCATTGCACAATGACATTTTGACAGCGATGTAGACATTGAATTCACCTCTCCATGGATATGTTACTGTGATTTACTTCAGAGAGAATCTTCAAATCCCTTGCCCACGCATCTTATTTTAAGAATATTCAAACTCTACATCTCTCTTATAGATAACTCTACACTCCTTGGAATATATATATATATATATATATATATATAGTGGGCATCAAAATAAAACCTGCTCCATGCATGACACTTCAGCATAGGATGCCAGTGTTAAATGTCACTCTTGTATATCAAATGCCACTGCTCATCATAACCGCTTAAACCTGGTACAGGGAAAGTTGTTGACTTTTATGCACAGAGATGTTGCCCTATAATTAAGACATAAATCTCTCTTATCATTCGCATTCAATCAATTACAAAACTACGTCAACTCTAATTACTTTGACCATTTTGTATTAATCGGCGAGTCTTCAGCACAGAATTGAATAGAGAAGATCATTTAATTTAACATAATGTTTAAAGGACAGAAAAAAGCATAATTAATTAAGAGTTCGAGTTCTTTCTCATTTAACTTGGGAAAACGCCTGTATGGTCGTAGCGAGCTAATAGTTGCGTGCGGTAGACTCATAGCTCTGACCATTTGTGGTAATGAATGTTGTCACGATGAATGATTGAAGAATGGATTGTATGCATCTTAGTCCTTAATGCAATTATATAATGAGGTAAAAAAAAGGGGGGGAGGGGGTTAGAATAGTATGAATTGCAATGATCGTTGAACAAAATCCACTCCTGGGAAATCATGGATTTTTGCTAAAATGACTTTTTGATAAAAAATCCATGATTTCATCAAGGCAAGACTCACTATCAGGAAATTAATTGCCAAGCTCATGAAGAGTAAGTAAGATCTTCTGCAATGACTTCCCTTGAAGATAAATATATACAGTGCGGTTTTTGCTACAAAATGCTTACTTGGGGACCTCGCTTTAAAAATAGACCCCAGCCCTTCGTCTACCCAGCAAGGGAAACACGTTACAGGCAATGTTGGAATTGGACGCTCTGGCGGATAGGCACACAAAACTCTTCCAGCTATTGGCTTTTGGACCAGAAATCATGTCGCACCAACTTTTGGGTAGTAGTATCAGGTCAGGTTTGGGATGGTGCGATGACTATCGGCAAATTCTCGAACCAAATGCTTCAAAACTCTTCCCCCTTTCCCTTGCATATGCCCACAGTTTTTCTTACTTCCATTGCTGCTCTTGCTCTCAAGGTAATCTGAAGCAGCGCCAACAAGGGCCTCCAACCAAATAGGCACTAAAGTTTCAGCTTCCCCCTGCTTTAAATACTCAACAGGAAGAGCCTGCACCTGTCATAAGTCTAGTTGTCAAAATCGAGAATCTTTCAAGAGTCTATTTTAAACAGTTTGAATAGCAGGCAAAAGGCTAATGGATTCAAAAGAGTACAACCTAATATAGCCTTTAAGATTTCAGAAATTGATCCATGCAAATACATTAATGAGAGAGAGAGAGAGAGAGAGAAAGAGAAAGAGACCGCTGCACATAGCCACACGTGCAAAGATTCCCAGGAAAGGATAGCCTTCCAAGTCATTCTCTCACTCAAACTGCAAATTGCAGCCAGTTGCTGCAAGATTGTTGCACACTTGTGAACCTATCAGGAAGAAGGAACAGCCCAGGGGTCAGCCGCATTTCATATGACAATCAAAAAACATCCTTAGGTCTACCACAAACAATGAATTGAAAAAATGGCCAATGATGTCAGAAAATAAGTTTGAGCTAACCAACAAGTAGTCTGATGACTTTGTGATTATAATTGCCAACACATTATGAATTTGTTACCCATAAGACAAACAAAGCCACAAACAAGGAAAGACCAACTTCATTTTCAAGATATCTAACAGGGATCAGTTGAAAAAACAGTGCCAAATTAATGAGTACTGATGGATTATATAATTGAGAATTATAAACCACTGACAGACGTTCAAACAGCCGATTTTAGCAAAACATTCTAATTGCATTATGATGTATTCTCAAATTAGTTGATAATACTGTCAGTGGCCCAGACCTATTTCAATGCAAAATTGAAATGCTTCTTGGCAAACCAAGACCTAGATGATTTCATGGAATAATCTGCAGAGATATACTACTCAAATACCATTTTCGCCAAGCACTTTCAATGACAAGAAGAGCAAAGTTTGCAAAGTTTAGTGTTCAATCATGCCAGGTATCCTATTTGAAAGAGAATACCAATGGATCATGGAAAGAGTCTTAATCCAGAATCAACTAGGAGACTCTGCTGAAGTGTTGAATTGGAACAGACACAAACATGCACAACAGGATGTTTTCAAAGATCACTGGTCCTGCATTTACCCGTGACATTGCTGAAACACCAAGCAATGCATACACCACATTAGATACAAGTCCCTCGCCACTATGAGATACAACCTGAATTGCAATGACACCGAATGATCTTTCAGGTGCAGACTCCAATAAGGACGCCAGCCCCACCTCGAGGAAACCTAAGGATATGAGAAATTTTGGCAATAAGAAAAGGTCAAGGATTAAAAATTATTGTATGCCTCATATGAAACAGATTGATTGACAATTCCATAAAAGTTTCAAGAAGGATACTAACATAAACAAAATCTGGAACAGACGGCTAAAATTGTATCGAAAGTTAAAGAAAAGAAACAAGAAAACAAAAGGAAAAAAAATGTTTAGGGGTTGTCCTTTGAGTAGCAATGAAATGGCTAAGGCATGCATAGCCTATCTGAGATGACCACAACTGTTATCTCAATACCTTGATGTGCTGCCATGCATGCATGCAAAAGAAGCCATCATTTGTACAATGTTACAACGTAATAATAAATTTTGTTGCTCATATGTCAAACACACAACACAACTAACCTTCGCACAAAAAAAGATAGGAGAAAAAAGAGCTCTTAACCGAACATCATATCGGAGATCCTTTTGCCCTATTAATATAAGAAATGCTGCAGATACCACCAGCCCAAACTGTTGTGGGACAGCAAGGAGGGGAAGATTTGAAAGAAATTTTTAGTTGCACACTAACAGGGTTGAATTACCAGCACCACGACTAGAACTACATGTATCATTGAGCAGGACAGGAAAGAATTGCACTGCAACTTGTGAGCCCACTGGCTACAAGTTGTGACGGTCTTCTTGTACAATGCTCTAGCATTAGAGGTGGGATATTCTGGATAGGTGCTTGAAAGTTGAACATTATCATCTCATAGGCCTATCAAGCAACAAAACAAGGATCTGTCTGCCCATGGTGTTATTAGGTAGTTGAGTTTTAGTCTTTTTAGGCTTGAGGACCCCCAAAATATTCCCCCAGAAAAATCTTACCAAGAGAGAAAACAATTTAATTCAATAACCCACATAAGCAACGAAGCATTAACTTAGAAAATGCCTAATTTTAGCCAATTCCAGAACCCAGAGGACAAAATGAAGCTGGGGGCTCATCTCTTCATCACTTTATCACCCCTATGTCATCTAACATCACTCTTTGCAGCCTTGCTTCTACTTACACGATAAATATGACATTGCTGCCAGTGCTGCTCCGCGGTGCATAGCCGTGCAGCATATAGCTGCCTTTTGAAAGGAAACTTCAAGGAGGGAACCAGATGCAGCTAACACTTCCTGACATACACACGGCTAGACAAGTCAAATATGATGCCTTAAACAGTTAACTACCAACAAACTGAGAAAAGCAGATCTACACCATTTAACTGGATTACAACAACATATCAAGCAGAAAGACAGGTGAATAATCCAAAGAGGCATACTAAACCTTGTGACTGCCACGGACAAATGTGGATGCAAAATTTGTGTATGCCTCCACTAAATCAGGCTCTTGATCGCATATATATGAAGAATTAAGAGCCATTATGGATGCTGCTTTCGTAAAGCGTTCAAATGTTGTAACAAACAAAGATCCATACTCCTCTTGCTGACTAAATTCTTCGATGACAACAGAAGCTGGGGTTTTGTTTAGCATTAAAAAAATTAAAAATAAGTAATAATATTCACAGTATGAATAAAACCATATGCAAAGGATTTCCCAAGTAACAAGGCCCATTTTTCATACTTTTTATGTCTAAATAAGCATCCTATGAACTAAACAAATAAATGGAAAAATCTGTGCATTTATTCAAAAGTTCACAGCATGTTATGAATGTTCAGCATCAGAATCAACATTATCTACATCCAGAGATATAATAAAAGTTAACACAACTGAATATGACATTATCCAACCCACTGATCCACCATCAGAAAACGAGATAAACCACAGATTACATACTATCATCGAATATTTAGACAATAATTTAGAAACAAAAACAAATCCCACTACCATACCTGCTCTGATGTAACAATCGAAACTTTGAAATGACAAAAAATTAGTTGATAGGCAATTGAGTATATCGGGCAGTAGCATTGCAAAGTGCTGCCCTGCAAACAAAAGAATTAAGTTATGGAACATGAAGTATGACTTATTTATCAAAAGAAAAAGGTATACAAACTATGCAGATTGAAGATGGATATTGGAACTTAGGAAAACCACAGGTAGAATCCTCCAATTACCAGAGGACTGAACTGCCAACGATAGAGCTCGGCAAGCTGCCACTGACAAATTACCATTATCCACATTTTTGGATCTCAAAAGTTTTTCTAGGATCGGCCAGAAAGCCCTCAGCAGCCCACAGATAGGATTGTCAGTGGGATGACCAGTTGGCAGAGAAGTCGTAAAATGACTGAAAACAGTTCCCGTCCTGAGATGGACCATCAGGCATTAGAAGTTACAGCAAGACTTTTGGCAAAGAGGAATGCATATTCTGAAAGACAACATAACCATTATCAGAGAGCTTGTTCTCAGAAAACAGTTCCTATTTTTATCTAGGGACAGCAATTGCTCCATTTGGTTGGAGCAGCCAAGAATGTCCATAAAGCTTTAATACTATCCCTTGAGATACCAATTCGGAAAATAGGGAATGGAAAGGGAAAACCAGAAAGACAAAAAGATTATGGATCTTATCTTACAACATTCCTATTGCCAATCCTTGATTCCTGGAAACTTTCAATTTCAGGGAAATCCTCATAAAAATTAGCACCAATGATATGTTGCAGGTGAGTATGCTTAATATAGAATTATCTCCCAACACATGTCATACACTTGGAAGAAGGCAAGACCACTTAGCATCCACTTTTTCACTGGTTCAAGGTGTTTTGGAAAACCTTTTTGGAGTTCTTAAGAACAATTGATTAGGATGGCATTTGGGAGGATCCCATTGACAAAAATTTTAAAGACTTGGATGCTAAGAACTAAGAAGGTAAGTAAATTTGATTTTTATATCACTTTTACTCAATTTTGGTGCATTTGAAGGACAACTGCAGGGATTCTTACAGATTGAGCCTCTCTTTTAGCTACTTTGGCCACAATGGTTTTTCATTTCTCGTTTGCCTTCAGGAGTTTCTTGAATTGTGCCCCTCCGCAACATCCAACTTGTCTTTTTCGTCATGTTGAAGAGGATGTTTTAATCTCATTTTTGTTATTATCCCTCTTTGCTCCCATTAAATTATATTTATACCTTTATGACTTCTTTTTTCAAAAAAAAAAAAAAAAAAAGCCACTGCAGATGGAAGTTTTAATCCTGAAGCTAAAAGGAATCAAACTAGGATATAAAAAAAAAAAAGCCAACAACAGTCCCATAAAACACAGTTGAGGGGCACAGACAGAGAATGTATTGATCATAATCTCATGTACACATGACAACACAATACTCAGCGCACACACCATACCTGTATAACCCTCTCACTGCAGAACTCAAAATTTGTGTGTATGTTACTGGATTTTGCCTACAAGAATGGTTGCTATCTACATCAATCTGAAATAAAAAGTGGGTAAATGATCATGATTGCTATCTGCACCAATCTGAAAGAAATTGAGCAAATGACTGTTATTTGAAATTAATAAATAAAATAGCCGAAAGAAACATATCTAATAGAGTATTTAATGATCAAATGAAAGGAAAAGGCAGCCAAATTTCTGTGCATATGCCAAATGCTACAAAATATGGTAAGTTCAGAAAGGAAGGAAAAGCTATAAATGCAAATCTTCTTCTACTACCAGCGCTAAATTTTCATACGATGCAATAACTCCTTATTTATACAGTTCTACCACAAACTACCATTCCTCCCCAGCTTGTTGGCAATTGATATCATAGTTCTGGGTATCTGCCATTCAATGCTTAACAAATACCAAAACATAGATCACATCTCTGTAGCAAATAAGCAATGCAGTAAGCTGACCAGGTACTTCCCCATCCCAATCACAAGTCAAAAGTTAAGAAATTTACAAGATTCTCTTTTGTTTTTGGTTTTAATGTACACGAGAAGCTTTTATCGACTCCTACACTAGGTTCTTGGCAGATAGTCTATGAATATGTGCAAAAATAAATGCAGGCAGGTAATGGTCCACATCCAAGGACAGAAATCTTAAATTTATCCATAATCTTCCTTCAAAAGCTATCTATATCTTTTCATTTGCCAATAAGAAAGTAAAAAAGTTAGAGTGCTTAAAACAATATTGCACAGAAAGACTAGCATAACTAAACCTTATTGTTGGTGAACCATATTCATATTTCAGTGAAGTTCGCTACAATTAACCTAGGAGAAAGTATAAACTGTTTTCATAATAAGCAGGTGTGTGTTTTTGAAGGCAATCTCAAATGACGATGAAAAGAGAGTAAAATTATCAGTTGGCACGTCTAACAACCAGAAGCCTCAAACCATACAAGTTGCCAAAGCTATTAAAGTCAGGCCAGAAAAATATTATAGCCACATAGCAATCTGATGGATGTTAAAAAAAAGAGGATGCGCTAAATAAATGTAAAGTCTTACAAGCTTTCCAATGGCTTCATAGGAAGAAGAAAGATATTTGGCCAACAAACTGTACTGCAGTTCCTTGTTTGGAAGAGAGCCAAGGGCCATGCTAATTGCACTAAGAACTTCTTCCTCTTCGTGCAAAGGCATTTGCCTCTTTTCCAAAGCCTGCCAAGTCAAACAATATGGTAATCATTCCCAGCGCACACCAGGGGAAAGGGGGGAGTGAAAATATCCAACACCCTATGGAAATGATGAGTTTGAAACATAGCATTTAATTATTTGCTTTTCCTTTCAAGACTATTTCTTTTAGTTATGGAGGAAATAGGAAGTTCAAAATTGCAATAATTGCAAACACTGAGGTAATAACTTATGTGCAAGGATAACCATCCTACAGCCAGAAACCACCCTTTTCCTTGTCTATATTTAATGTTGCAGATCAGTGGTCAACAGATGCAGTTATTAGAAATCTCACCACCACAGGCACTCTAGGAAGTATCATAGATGCAATGACAAGCTATAGGATAACATTATGGTCAAGTAGTCAACAATAAAAAAGAACCAAGTTTGTGTAGGTGATGGTATCGCACATCCATTTTATGTATGAGCACCATAGCACCCTTAGACCAATTTGACACACTTCCAAGTTCTCAATACGGAATAACAGAACAGCAATGAGTAAATGAATTGTGAGAAAATTTTGATGAACATTCTTGGGCAAAAGGTTCAGTAGTTGAGGGAATAAGTGTTCTATTCTCAGGCTCCTAATGTTAGAGCTTTATGACATGAACCACAAGGCCTGGTACCAACTGGAAGTCTACCAACCTACCACTTAACATCTGTCCTTTCCTTACCTCTTAAGCACATTGCAAACTGGAACAGTAAAGATATACTTAAAGGAAATCCAACACAAAGAAGTGTTAAAATGATTCTGAAAAAATACCAGACAACAATAGGGCGAAGAATTCAGAAGTTAAAGATAAAAATTTATAATACCAGACAACAATAGGGCTAACATTAATATGTTAGCCAAACAATTTGATCATGTTTAGTTCACAAAAAGGTAAGAAAAGACACACTTGATTGCCAAGTAACCAATTCATTTGAAAACAAATCACAGGTATAACTGTTATGATGTGTTTTGATATGTGGGAGTCTTTTGGTAGTTGGTTGACCAGTCTATATGAACAAAGATGGCTCACCTAGAGAATGGTAATGGAGATTTTGTGAGCTAGTGCTCATTTTGGTCTCCAGGGAATTAGCATTGATGGAAAGATCCTGTTTATATAATTCCCTTCCAGTGTGTGCATATGTTCTTGATACTCCCATGGATAGTATTTCTAATTAGTAGCAGAACAGGGGAGAACCAATAAGTAGCCTTAGAAGGCATGGGAGATTGATTGGAAAGTTCAACAACTTGACAATTACCATGCCTGACAGTACCTTGCAACAATTATGGAGAGTGCATTTTTAGATTCTCTAGGGACCAATCATTGGGATGCAGTGGTTCGTATGTTATCTCAAAGGATCACCACTAAAAAAAAATTTTGGCAACAATCCTAGGCATACAATGATTCATGGACACACAAATGCAAATTGGGCTGGGTCACATTTTGATAGAATGTCTACAACAGAATATTGATTTTCTGTAGCTGGAAGTTTAATGTCTTAGAAAGTAAAGACAGAACACACTTGCTAGGTCTAATGCCATATCTATAGGGGCATGGCACCCATCTCTTTAAACTGACTTGGTTCAAATTTGAATCATTTCCATGAAATCAAAGGGTTAGTTTACAAAATTTTCAGGAGGCATTCTCACACCACAGAACTACGGCAGGTTGTGGCCCCACTAATTCTCCCAAATACTTCCAAGATTAACAATAAAATTCATCTCTGTCAGGAAGTAGGCTCAGAAAGTTCAAACAGGAATGAAAGGAGGTGTTCAGCAAGCATTTCACCTCTCCTATCCACATTATAATTTCCAGATTTGAGGGATCATAAATGACTGGAGAAGCATCTTCACAAAATTTATGCAGGGCCGAGGCACAAGCACTCGATGATTGAGGCTCTGAGATCCCTGCAGCAAGAAATAATCTGACAATAGCAAATCAGCACAAAAGGGAATTTGAATATGGAAGTAACACCAATATGAAGAAACTCTTATTTTAGAGTGTGGACCAGAGAGTAAAGATGATGATAAGGGAGCCAACAAGGGAAAGGTTGCAAAGTGATGTGACAAAATTCCCAATAGATAGTAAAACTCAAAGGCCCATGCTTAAAAAAATGCAAAATGCACCAAAATCAGAAGTGAAAGAGCATTCTTACAGTAAGGGCCTAACATTCTTCTGAATTGATGATAACCATTTGGAATAAGAACCAACAACATCAGCAACTGATCTGTATACCTAAAGGAAAATAAGTATGTTTAATAGATGTAAGAATGAACCAGATCTAAAGCTGATTCTTCCTTCACTTAAAAGAGTAAAAGTTCTAGTTTGGTGAAGCCACATGTAATGGAACTAATCTCAACAGATGCAATTAAAGAAAAATTTTGTAGGGACATCATCAGGCATACAATGCACATAAATCCTGGAAGCTCTTCGGAAGGCCTACTCGACAATATTGTCACCAACTGCATTATCACAGAGAAATCAAAGTTCTGGCCCTCCTGTAGGACAACTTCAGAAACCTGTTAAAAGAGGATAATCAATCTGCTACTCATTCACCAATCTATAACTGCATAAAATACCATTGCCATCTTTCTAATTCTTTCTTCTCCTCTCCATTAATTCCTTTCCCTTAGTCCCTCTATTTCTCTCCCTTTTGTTCCATTTTCCCAATAATTCCCACTATTCAGTCTTCCATATACAGATAGTTTCTTCCCGTATGTGCATGCACCCTCTTTTCTTCATGGATGTAATCTATAGTTATTTCTCTTCCAGAATCCTCTACTGTGCTTGTGGCAATGGCATACTTAGTGAGGTTCCCCTAGGGAATTTTATTTTCTTTCTGCTATCATATATATGATAGAAGCTATAAGCCCCACAAAAATAATGCTTGCATTATTTTGATTTCTGTTTTCAAGATAGCAAGTATGCAAAGAAGACTAGGAGACAAGCAATTGGTCTCTTTTAGCATTTTCCCTAAAAAAGATTCTTCAAATTTTAAAATTCAGAAGCTACACAATAGTGATAAATTCATTGCAAATTCCACTAGAAGTATTAAAATCAGAACAAGAACATCCTTTTAAAGAAAGACAAGAAAAATAAAAATAGCCAATCCAAATTTGAAAACCTCTATTTGGAATACTAAGAGAAGATACACTAAGAAAAATCTCTTGAAGATGCAAAACATCTATAGCAGTATGTCATACTCACCACATTAAGAGCAAAAAGTTTGGTTTCCACCTCCTTCCATTGTATTGGTACACTTACCCAGCCACCAAAGAACAGCTACAATCAAATTAGCAAAGGTAAATAAAGAGCCGGATCAAATGTAGGTACAACAATAAACTATATATTGCTCACAGAAAAAGATATGAATCAACATCTGACAAGCAGATATTGCACTGTAAAAATTAATTATAGTTGACTACACAAGTAATAACATGGGCTGGTGAATGGATGATTCTTCTATTCAAAGATAATGGCTATGATGTGCTGGTAAAGTGTTCTCATACTGAAGTCTTACCCGACCAGGATAAGATTGAATGTAAGATAAAGTACAAAGAACTGTACTAATGTTTAAATGTGCTTGCAATGTCCCACAAAGGCTATAATTTCTTTCTACATATTAGAAACTTTACAGAACATAGCTCTAAATCGAAGTCCATCAATAACATCTCTCTTCTTTGTGGCTTCCTCAACCAAGATCAACTATCCAAGTTCGCTTCTACCAAAATTCCGCTCACACACACACACACACACACACACACAAATACCTTCATTCTGCATCTTCTTTACTTTAAATAATGCTCTCAATCAAAGTACATCACTACCATTTTCCTCTTCTCTATGGCTTCCTTAACCAAGACCAAATTTACTTCTACCATCACTCAATCTGCGTAGCCACATCATTTGGTCTATGACACACATGCACACACCAAACATATGCCCCATGCCCCTTGCCCCACACCCACACACATGTATACATGTGCACATGCATGCAAGCACACACACACTATACTTTCTTTACAGAACTAAGATCCCAACCAAAGTCCATCATTACCACCTTTTACTTCATCTGTGGCTATGTTAACTAAGATAAAATTCACTTATACCATCATTCAGACTGCATAGCCACCTCATTTCGCCTATACCACACATGCAAAATTGCAAGATACCCCCACCCCATACACACATTATACTTCCTTTCTGCACCTCAGAAACTTTACAAAACTGAGCTCTCCAAAAAAGTTGATCAATGCCACTTATTGTCATCTTTGTGGTTTCCCTAGCCCAGAGGTGAGACCAAATTCACTTCTACCTTCATGTAGTCCACATCTCCCCCCTAAAATGAAGGTGAGCTCTTGTTCAAGGTCCATCAGTACCACCCCTTATCCTCTTCATGGGTAAGGACCAAATTCACTTCTATCATCATTCAGTCCAAATAGCCAACTTGTTTGGTAGGATACACATAGACACACAGCCAAGCACACACACTCTGCGTGTAAAAGAGTTTCTGTATATTTATGTGACCCAGAGTAAGTAGAGCAAATCCTATTGACAAAGACTATTAGAATCATTTGAGCCAAGTCAGATTACTTTTTCATAACTGATCACAGCATTTCCAGAGTAATTCAGCCACTAATACATCCCACAATTTGTCCTGTCTTAGTACCAAAATAAAAATAAAAAGGCAAAATAAGTATTAATTATACAAGAGAAACAGAAAATAATACAGGCATAAAATCTAAAAAACAATTAAATCTAAGAGGGAAATAATTTCAAAATCCATCTTATAATCTACCCCCATGTTAGCATCAAAAAAATATCTCAGGATTACAGAATCTAAGAAAAACATAACAACTTCAACAGGAATTTCTCTCTCACACACACACATTCATGAGTCATGAAGAAAGACCAAAAAACATGAGAAACAGAATATGAAGAATTTCTTCCTTTCCAACCTTTTTTTATATTTTCTAAACCCAAATACAATTCACATTGACCAGAAATAGTGCTTAAACCAAACCAAACATTACCCCAGATGCACTAATCATGAGTTTCTGTGAGGCAACAAAAATAAGCAAAAAGAGAATTTGCATAAACTTTATATTAGCAGTAAAAAATTCATTAAAAAAAAGTGATAAAAACACTCCAATTCTTTAAATCCTTGGCATTTGGTGGTTAAGTTCAAGAAAGGAGTACCTCAATTATTTAAATCAAAACTATATAAAACTATGTATGCATCTCTCATGCAAGTGTATGCATGCATGTTCCAGGAATAAACACCTTTTGTGTAAATGTCATGGGTCCTAGAAGCTGACAAATATCAACCAAAAGCTCAACAAGATTCATCCTGAAATGGGCGAGACCATCAGGCAGGTTGAGTGTTTCACTCTCATGACTCAACACAGATTCATCAACCTGTCAAAGCAATAGTAACAAAGAACACAAATCAACAATCCTCTCATTTTGAGTTTATGAACACAAATCCTGACAGCACTGCAGTTAACATTCAGTAAAGTAATAAATTGGCCTTAAGTATGGTTCTGATTTAGTTTAAGCAAAACCATACCATATTACAAGAACAGGAAACTTCGAGAACAGATACTTTGGTCTTGAATCCAGGAAAACAAGGTCAGTCATGCATTTATTCAGCTTAATCTTGATAAATTAAAGTGTTTCATATGTCATTTTTCTCTTTATCATTATAGACAAATAAGAACTAAGTACTAAATCTTCTCTTTCTCCAAAAAGGACAAAAACAAAATCTCTTCGTAAATGTTTCCAAATCATCGTCAGTCGATAGTCAAGTATCTTCAAACCCCTGCTCCCTGCTCACCTCCCCTGGACCATGAAAAAGAAAAATGCTTCCTATGACCCAGATTGAAGCCTGTACCATTTATCTTGACCAATAGTATCTGAAAGACAGAAAGTGAGGCAGAATTCATTTGCTTTGCAATATCACAATTCAAAAGTGTATTATTTGCCTTTTAGTAACAGTTTATACATTTATTTTGGTCAAAAGGGAAGCAGGAACAGTGAAGAGGGCTAGAAATGTGCAAGAGATGGCTCTTCAAGTATGTTATCTTGATTAGCACTACTTCATTCTTGGTTTGAGATGAATTGTGGGATTGGATGGTTACATATTGTTGCAGAGAAAAATGGGCACAATTCAATTAATTCCTCTTGCATCATTCTTTAGTTAGTGTGGACAAAATGGAATGGAATACCTTTTAACGGGGGAGGAGGAGCTTTTCTGCTCTTATAAACGACAGTGTAGGACTCTTAATTTCAGCTATGTTAGATATCGTCCTAATAGTGCGAAGGATTTGGTAGATTTTTGTTGGTTCTCTCTTGTAAATGAATTATGTTAGTTGTACAAGGATTTCATCCCCTTGGAGTTTGCATAATATTTTTCACTGAACAAAAAGAAGAAAAAGAAGTTATAGTGACAGGCCTCTGCATTAAGCTATAAGTGACAATTCAGATGATGGTTAACACAAATCCAGTTAAAGAAACAAAAATAAAAGGAAAAAAAAAAACTAAATTATTCTTTTGCATCCCCTCCTTATCTCTCCCCAGCAGCAACCACAGACCATTAATCTTTAGAGTAAACAGATCAAAGCCATCATCTCTACAGGTTCATGATCAATACATGCATCCATTTACGTGATATCAGTGCAAAATTGTCCTGATCAATGATGCCAGAAAGCAACACTACCCACAACCAGTAGCAAGAGAGAAAGTCGACACTTTTATTTTTGTTTTTCTAAATTAAAAGGAACCTGTAGAATGATCAAAAGCTTAAAAGCAACATAACAAAAAAATGATTTCCCTGATGGTTTTAAACAAAGAAAACTTCATCAAAGAAGAAAATACGGTTATAAAGAGAATTAAGAGGCATCCTTCAAAAAAGCACCAAGAAAAAAAAAAAAAGCCAAACAAAATTGAATATGAATAACAGAGAAGCTTTCAAGTCTCCTACCGAATAGCTAAAGGCAGCCTTCAAAAGCTCCAAAAACAGAATGTCAAAGCAAGAAAGGAAGACCAATCTTCATTTCATAATATTATGTAACAGGCTATATCACAGATTTACATGTTCAGATATTTTTCTTTTTGGGCCAGAAAAATGAAGAAAAGAGTTGAAGGATTAAACCTGAGCACGTAATAAAAGAGTATCAAGTAAGGCCAGAAAAACAGGAGAAAATATGTCTTCCACATTTTTCCCTTCTTTAGTACCCTCTGTGCCAAGGCTAAGAATATAGTTTGCAAGACCGGACCTGGAAAAGCAAAGTTCATAAACAAGCTTAGAATTATCTTGCTTTATCAACGATCACATGCACTACAGATAGTCAATTAATGTCAAAGCGACATAGCATAACTACATCTGATGTCTGCTTGAAAAACATGCATGCCTGGCACTTCTGATTTCTCTCTTCCTTTATCCCTTTTTCTGTCCAACGTACTTTCTCCTCCCTCTTCTTCTTTTCCCTATTCTTTAAGGCTCAGTGATATTGTTATCAATGTTCATTTCTGTCTCAGTTTAGCTTGCATTTTCATTACAACCATAAGTCTAATTTACACTATGCTCCACTATAGCTAACTCATATGGTACTTTAAGAGGCCTATGATTAAACATATTGACATTCACAATAAGCATCTCAATCTTATAACATAATTAGGGCTTTTGTTTGTGAAATAAGGGAAATCTATGTTTCCTTGTCTCTTCAATTTCACTGAATAATTTCATACCAATTTCACTAATGTGTTTTGAAACTTGTGATTCCAAAATTACCCCCTTGTTCTCTTCTCTTCATTCTGCTTTGTGGACCTTTTGCCAGCTCTTGCTAGATTCTTGCTCTTGTTTGACAACATTAACCATCAATTCTCGAACTCCTTATCCTCATCATCCTGATGGTATTCAGTCATTGAAGCCTATCTCCTGACCCACCACTCATATTTCATTTATTAAACAAGGCTACTTAACAGCTCATTTACCAATCAATTCTAAAAACTTGCATCTTCTATCAATTCAAGTTAAGGCCCATAGATAACATACTGCCTAGTTGCTGAAACTTTACTCCAACAGAAGCTCAGGTCAAAGCAGTAATTCGATGAATTTATGATTTAACAGTTCTCAAATAGAAATTTTGTTTGTTCACCTGCTATGTCAGGTTTCAATGGTAAGTGGGGCTTTCCTCTCTCCTTATTTGTGGGGGGGGGGGCAAGGGGGACATAAGTGGGAGAAATGGAAAAAGACTCAGTAAAATCAGCCCAGAGGAGAAAGAGAGAGAAATGGGAAAGCGAGAGACAAACAGGCCTCAACAACCTCAACATCAATTCATTCACCCAAAGACTTAGACTGACTGATACATAGGCAATAGTCCTAATTATAAACACCTAGATAAGTAAAAAAGGAATAAAAAGGGGTCCTAAAAAAGAGATCTACACTAATAATAATCAAATAATAAAAAGAGTGCAAATAGTATCATTTGACTACACAAGATCAAAATGAAATCTTAATTAATAAAAATAATTCTTCTTTATTCTCCATCAACTTAAACCATGTTACATGGATTTTAAAAGCAACCACTTCTACAGGCTTGTCAACATTCAAGATGCAAGCCTTTGCAATAAATAAAAAAAAGAAAAACAATCTGTGAAAAACTGATTTTAGAGAAGAATTTGGCACATGGTTTCAAACTAGTATACATTCCATTCAAGCTGCATATGTAATCCAAAAGGAGAAAATGAGTGTGCAATAGCAATACCAAAACTGCAGTGTTGAGTCTGCAATTTCCCAATCTTCACTTGGAAATGCTACACAGCTGCCAACATTATATAATCAGATTACAAAAGGTAACAAGAATATGAAACAAACAAATTAGCACAGTATTTTCTTCAATTACATAAAACTAATAAGAAGTGCAGCCAATTGATATAAGGAGGGTTCCCAGTATGTGGAAGTGAATATATGCCTACTTCTGTCATAATTAACGACTTAAAGTTCCACAAGGGCTTTTGAGCACATATCTAACCTCAACAGTGCATCTGTCAGTGAAAGTGCCTCAACACTTGCCTCAACAATCAAATATGGGGCCTACAGTACATGAAGTATTGCAAAAACTAGTAAGAGACAATATAAGAGAAGTGGTGAGGAATTTAAAGTCGTAGAGGAACCTTACAGCCTGCCCAATTTCTGACATCAGGCATGCAAGGCCACTGATTACTTTCTCATCTCTATTACCCAGAGCTGGCAAAAGAAGCATCTCTTTGAGAAAGTGTACTTGATATAACAAAACCTGAGGTAGCCCCTACAAAAGCAGTGGAATATCAAGCAAATAAAAAAAGATCACGCAAAGTGCAAAGCTAGTAAAAAACAAAGGTAGATTTTATGTATTATAGGCATATATATGGATGCACTTGTCCTCATGACAAACTTATGCATTAAAAATCTATGAATACATGCACCAAGGTTCTGCATATATGACTTACCTAGTTACAATTTCCCGAGAAATTGCCATCCTTACCACATCATAACTATTCTATTAGTCAAAAAGTTCTCCCTACAATTAAAATTTCATATCTGCACACCTAAAATGTATCACCAAAAAAAATATCCTTGCAAATCTAATATACCTACTGATGTCGGATGCCTGGAGGAAAATCTCTATGCTATTAAAAAGTACAACTGATTGCAACTTCAGGAATTTGGAATTCAGGGTTCAAATTAAGGTGATGGGGCACCAAAAACAACCAGAAGAAGTAAGATCAAAGAATTAAAAAGAACTTATGATTATGGTCTAGACTATGTGTCAGTATTGTAGTCTCTCTCTCTCTCTCTTTCTTTTATTTTTTTACTGCAGTAGTGTTATTCACAGGTAGTCTTGACAAAAGTCTTGTTTGTGTTAAGATTAGCTCAGCCAACATCTACTTTGACCATGTTTGCTCACTAAAGTAGACTTCCTTCTTCCCTAAACAGCTAAAAATCTCCTATTTTGTGAGAATTAGTAAGAGTATAAGTAGTCTATATATACAGGGTTTTATGTAAGGTGTTTAGAGAGATTTAATGAGTAAGGGTTACAATGTAGCCGGTGTGATGCTTTCCTTCCTAGGGGTGATTCCTACACCCTACTAAAGTGATTCTAGTGGTTCTACTAGTGTGATACTGGTAAGTCTTCCCTATAGTTTGACATTGGGCCTTTCAATTTCAGAAGTGTGGTTAATATCTTCAGATCTGATTTCCATAATTTAAAGCATAAAGTTAGTTTTCCAAATTCCAGCAAACCCTAGACCTAGATTTAATCAACCTCAAATTTCACCCTGCTAGTTGACCTGCCTCACAAGGACAACAAATTTGCGCTCATAATTTTACTGGAAAATAAAATAATAGTTGAAAGGAACAAGGTTAATTAGCAGTTTGATTCGAGATAACCTGAAACTTAAATTAAATGGAACAAAGGAGAGGGCAAGTGGGAGATAAGAATTACAGTAGGGACCATTGATTGGAGGAAACTAGTGTTTTAAAGAACTTTCTTCAACTAGGTTGTGTAAAAGACCAAATATTCCTATACTTCTACTCCTTTTCTTAAACCTACTCTAAAGTAGGTGGGAAAATTTTACTTCAGTCTCCACAGACAATGGGCCAGCATCACCCCAAATGATCACTCTTAGGTGTTTCTGGCCACTAACCTTCACCTCAACAACATGTACTTATTCTTAGTTCCATTACAGTGCTACTTATCCTGAAACCCGATGCCTCCAATGCTCACTTATGATGGCACTTGCCCATCATACTAGGCTTTCAAACAGATTAAGAGCATAGTTTATTGCATGATAATGTAACTAAATAACCTACTATACTGCATGAGCGCACCTCGTGTCGACTTGCCAATTCAACAAGTACTTCAATTGCCAGATCAAAAGATGATGGAACCTGTAATTACCAAGGCAAAAGCTTAAGATGTGTCAGTCTCCAAAACAATAACTTACACTCCAGAACATAAGTTTACCTGGAGGGAGTTGAATACAAAATTAAGAAGTGGATGTGCCGGCAATGAGCCTTGGGGAATTTCCAAGAAGCACCCAACTCGTACCTGAATGAAGGAACAATTAAACAAGAAAGTAATATATGCAGAGTCTATGTTCCATACAAGTTGAAGCTACTAACATTAACATTTATTGTGGCAATGAACCGCAAATGTCCATCATAGCAAAACAAATGAAAACAAACATCTCCCAATGTCATTACCATGGCAAGCTAATGATGCTATCTTACCCAACTTAGTAAGCAACGGAGAACTTTTCTGTTCCTTTCAAGCACATGAATAACCCCATCAGATGTTTTCTGTGATTGCTCCAAGAGGAATTCAAGAACTGTAGGAGTGTGTAAGAGAAGCTGGTTTGAAGATGCAATTATGTGAGATAAGATGACAAAATAGGAGAGACAGGCCACATAAAGATTAGAGAAGTAAGGAGGGTGGGGCAATGGGGTGTGGATTGACAGATGTGATGAATAAGCACATAAATATATATATATATATATATATGAAGGCATAAACCTCTTGGCAACACTGGCTTCTATGAGCTGAAGTTATCTTGCTATCAGTATTTTGAGTGTCACCAACTTCTTCTGGGAGAATGGTGAGCATCTCCAGAACTGCAACATTACCATCATCTTGGCTCTGCAGAGTATGGAGGCTGTAAAAGATATGTGCAACAGCTTTTCCACATTCAAAAGCACGAAGTACAAGGGCAGCCAGTGCAAGACAGATTTGTGTCAAAAGCTGTTATTAACATAGCAAAAAAAATTTATCAATAATTCCCTCAATATATGGTTTATAATTGCAGCATAATATAAAAGGAACCAAAGGAAGCACCTGGGGAGGCCCTGAACTAAATCTTTTGGCAGCCATAAGAAGAGAATTTGATAAGGCATCTTTAACTCTGGACTGCAACGAGTGTCCTTCACTTTGAATCTGCTGTGCAATGAAATATGCAAATATATTGCTCCTGTCCAGTATCATCTTTGTAAAGGATAGTTGAAAAAGGTGACAAACTTATTGAAACAGACTACGGTAATCCCAATGAAGAATTATTGCATTGAGTTCTAGTCAAAGTATAACACTAGAAAGTCACTAAGATGGGAGCAATGTCAATGTGCATAATGAGCAAGATTATTAGAAAGTATGAAATTCAAGCAAAACATTTTTGTGTTACCCATCTGTAGTCCCCTACAAATCCAACATTGAACAGGCCTTCTAATATGTGTACCGCATTTTAATCTTCATTTTAGTAGGTTCTTTAACATGGCCATGAAAAATTTATTTGAGTTTTGAGTAAAAACATACCAGCCACCATATCAACATGGATGAACACAAACAAATATATTATCCAAATGGTTAGCTTTAGAAGCATAAAAGCACAGCTGATAAGTCCTAAACCAATTAAACATAATTATACCATTCTTCAAAAATCTACAACTGCAAGATAATCAAAAGTCCATTGGCTTATGATCTTCCTTCTTTCCCACACTGAAACAATGAGAACATGAAAAATCCTTTCAAGTCATAAATTTAAGTGACATTAAGGCAGAAGTAGACTGATGCTCTTTTTTGTGATCAGAAAGGAAATATATCACATCAGGACACGACAAGAAGGGGCTGCTACCTATGTTCATTAATTATGTGGAGCAAAAAGTAGTGCCATGGTTTTCCAGACTTTAAAAGAAAAAGCATACAAAAAGCATCTATCAAACTAGCAAATTTAATGTGATCTACACACCCATCTCTATCCACAAATATAGCTAACAAATCAAGATATGTGACAAACACCACAAAGTGTTATTTGAAGATAGGGTCAGTTCATGCTGATCCAAATTTCCACCAATTCTATATAACAAGAGTTCTTCAATATTTTAAACAGGTTAAATTCCTATAAAGGGAAAAAAAATTTCCCAGTGAGGAACACGTCTGCCGAATGGTCAAATAATTGCATTACCAAAAAGAATAAAAATAAAAAAAAGAGAAACTTTCAATATTTCCAAATGACATATATCGTGCGACAGAACCATGATTCTTGGCTTACATCCATCATAGTGTATTGTCTGATAGAACTACAAAAAATAAGTATTTTCTTTTCTTTTTCTTTTTTTTTTTATTCAATCGCATGTCAAATGTTATGACTGCTCACTCTTACCATGCATGCTCCTGCGTTCTGCATTCCTAGAATATTGGAACATCCACAGAAACAACAGCCCTTCAAATTCAAAGATATCCTAAAAATAAGTCAACTTTCTATCATTATTGTGTTCAGATGCCAGTGAGAACAACTCTCCAATCGAAAAACATGCCAGGCAATCGACAAAGAGCAGAAATCAGTCAGGAGTATGTAACAATATCTTAACCCTGAACCCTCGGTTCTTGCGTACTGCAAAGGAATTTGGAATTCCATACCGAATAAATAAAAAGATTAAAACAAAAAAAAAAAGAACCTTTCGCCTGAGAATTTGAGCCGCGAAGAACTCGACTTCGAAATCGGAGGTTCCGAGAGAATGATGGTAATCGGAGGCAAGAATGGAAGCGGCGACCTCCCAAGCAGCGTCTGTTTGCTGAAACTGAACCAGCCATTGATTGGCGGCCACGCGGTTGCACGACTGGTTATCGTGATTGAGAATGTGAACGGCCTGCGCGACCTTCATTTGCAACTCCATCTCTCTCTCCCTTTCTCTCCCTCTTAGTATTTCCTTCTATTTCCGACGAAGATCCAGGATGGCTTAGAATCATGAAAAATGAGAAAACGCAAATGAAACGCACAACCTTCTCTTTTTTTGGGGCGGCGGCGGAGATGTCAGCAGATTCTGCTCTGGTTTTTGATGATTATTTCTTTTCTTTTTTTTTTTTCAATTTTCCTATTCTGGCTGGATTCCTCTTGCTCGGAAACCCACACGGCGTGTCGTTCGTAGTTTTTAAGCTATGGCTTGTGCGTGTGGTTTTAACGCAGCGAACTCTGATGCAACTTTTAAGCACGTCTGGTTGTAAGTTTAATGCAATTAACCGTTTGTAAATTATAATCAGTGATAGGGCAGAAACTGGATGAAGCCAATTCGAAGGCCACTCAAGTTAGAATGTTAAAAGAGATTAAGGAATGTTAAAAGAGATTAAGGAATGTTAATTTGTAATCTTTGTTAGCTTTTTGATATTTAAATTATATAATTATATAGATATCAATAAATAAAATAAATAATTAATATTTATTTTAAGAATAGTATATATAAAATATTTATAATTAAATTTAAATATTAAAATAATTTAAATATGGAATGATGTTAAATTTAAAAAATTAAAAAAAATAAGACTTATTAAATATTATTAAATTGAATTAAAGATTTATTACCAATTTATAAGAAGTATTTTTATTTCTATTAATAATTTAGTTTATTAATTTATATTTCATTATCATTTTTTAAAGTTGAATGAATTTATATATATATATATATAAAGACCAACAACTAAGATAGATATAAAAGAATAAGAGGAAGCAACCTTTTGGAGCATTACAAATTTGACAAGAGAGAGATATAAAAGAATAAGAGGAAGCAACCTTATGAAGCATTTCAAATTCTAATTGTCTTTGCATCTCTTTTCTTTTAACCTTGCAATTGAAGTATTGAACAAGGCAAAGACTACCCCCAATAAACATTCTTTCGACAAGACTAAAGCAAAGGCGACTCAGTCAATACTGTAAAGAAAAGGACTAATAAGATGAAATAAGATAGCGATTGCAAATGGGAAAATTGTATTTCACTAATAGAATTTTATACAAATTTTTGGTCATATATCAATTATGTAGTGTGATTATGTCATTAATGTGAGATACAATCATAATCAATTTTCTTTGGAAAGAATTAATTTTAATTGGTGAGCAATTGGTAGAGAAATTGTAATTGATGGAGATTGAGTGATTGGTAGAGAAACTGTAGTTGATAGAAATTGAGCAATTGGTGGATAAACTATAACTAAAGAAGATTAAGCGACTAACGGAGAAACTGTAGTTAATAGACATTGAGTGATTGGCGGAGAAACTATAATTGATGAAGATTAAGTAATTGGTGGAAAAACTGTAGCTAAATCAAGATGCATCATTATTTCCTTTGATACCTCCCCGTAAGTTGATGTGGTGGAATACACAGTAAACTTGGACTGCAAAAGTCAAAAGTGAGCCATAGAGAGTCCTTTGATGAAGATTTTAATAGGTTAGTATGTAGTGGAGATGTACTGAACATGTAATTGATTTTTGGCAATTCATTCTTGTACAAAGTGGTAATTAATTTTCACGTATTTTGTTCAAGCATGAAAGATAGGGTTCCCTGTCAGATAGATGACAAAGATGTTGTCACACTAAAGAACTGAAGGTAGATTCTGTTTGATTAGCTATATTATCTCTATGAAAATAACATTATGTTTGTCATTAATTTTGTAATAGAATTTAGGTAGATTTATGATAAAATTTGATTAACTATATTTATTAATTAAACTCTTATATTTGTTATTCTTAATATATTATCTAGACAATTAAAATGTAAGATATAATTTAAATAAATTAAGTTTTCAATAAATTTTCTTTTATTAAAAATAATTGTTAATTGTACAAAGATCTTGAAATATTTCAATGATAAAAATTTAATTTATTTTGGTATATATGATACTGTGAAAAATCCAACAAATAGAATTTAAGGTGTTGGGTTGGTAAAATCATCTATAAATCTTAAAATTAATTCTAATGAGATAAATTTTTAATTAATTGATCCCAAATAGGTGTTCATGACTTTGAAAAGTCCATAAAGTTGGCAAATTAAAAATTTCTAATTTGACTTATTTGAAAGTTTTGTGTGCATCTTTAAGGTAAAGTCTTGAATATTTACAAAAATTCAATGAAATGTGATAAATTCATATATTATATTGTGATGATCACTAATCATATATTTGTAACTTTATATATATATATATAGACATTATAAATATCCATCAAATGATTATTATAATTTTGTGTCTTAAATGTGTTAGTTGACTTAACCAAGTTTTTTAGACGAAGTTATCACAAACAGCACAGTGTCAAAGAACGATAGTTAATTGGTTTTAGTATGATGGTAGTCTCATAAAGATAAACAAGGAAGCCTTAAAAAGATGAAAAGTTCTAGTCAAGATGAGTAGTTGCACCAAACTCATCATATTACATTAAAAGTCTTCCCAAAAAAAGTAAGAAAAACTTGGTCTTACTAGAAGTCATGAAGTTAGATCTCATTCATGCTAACCCATGTGACACTTAATTAATCTTGTGAGTGAAGATGAATTAAGTAAATCTTAGAGAGTTTAAGATGATAAGTGGAAGCGTTGAAAGGCAAGTGAGAGAGTTGAAAGTGCTATAGAGGTAAAGAGTATAAGTGAGTTTTATAAGTAACAGTTTTATTGAGATAACTTTGAACTTATGAATGTTAAGTGTGCAAACTTTAAGTGTTTAAGCATATTGTACAAATGAAATGGGTAATTTATTTATACTTACTTCACCTTCTCAAAAGAATGTCGTAGAATATTTATAAAGAATCTTCTAGATATGCATTAATGAAGATATTTTTAAAAAGGTTTTAGGTGAGCATCTTGACTGGTCTTTGCTGAAAAACTTTAGATATAAGCACTTCCACACATTTATAGATCCCTTCGTTATTGTATTACGGGTAATAAAGGGGGCTAAACAATGCTGACAGCTTGTAGAGACTTAATTTGGCTTGATTTTCCCCTGTTAACATGCACTTAATCCTATGGCGTCTTTGTTGTACACCTAGCTTTATATTGCTGAATAAGGTCAACATATTGCCAAAGTTGGTCTTTTCATTCCCAACTAACCTCGTGATTAGGCAAACCTTTTCATTTAACTAAGTACTTAGCATAATTAGTAAGACCTCTTTTCTAAATCACTTTATCAACAAGGATATGCTCTAACTCCTTGTCAAATTTGGTGACCATAACAATTGGTGCATGCTTGGACTCATTTCGACTTGGATCCTCGTCATCTTCATGAAAAGACTTTAGAATGTATGAAAGATGTTATGGATCTTTAGCTTGGATGGTAGTTAGACTTGATAGGCTGTCTTTCGTGCATGCTTGATAATAAGAAAAGATCTTTCGTACCTCCTTACCAAGCTCTTGTGTAATTAGCATAGGGACTTGAATTAGTTAGGCAATAACTTCACTATCACCATATCTCCCTCTACATACTCATTTGGACATTGCTTAGTGTCAACCTATCTTTTTATTTGCTTTGCCACTTTGTTTAACTTATAACTTTCGCAAGCAAAAGGGTGAAGTTAGATACATCTGTGTGAACTTCAAAAGTCTTTTTGTAATACAATAACACTATGATGAGTTTCTCAGAAATTGCTTACTTTAATATCTTAAAGGAAGTTTGACACTTTCTTGACTAATTTTATGTATTATTCTTTTTGAACAAGTCAATTAGAGGTGTTACTATGGTAGAATACCTTTTAATGAATTGATGATAATAGTTTACAAGTCTCAAGAAAGATCATAATTCTAAGACCTCAATTGGAAACTCCCATTTTTGGATAGATTGCACTCTTGTTGGATCCATCATGAGCTTACCATCATTGATTTGGTGGCCAAGAAAGTTTACCTCTTTCTTGGCGAATGAATACTTTTCCTTTTTGACATATAACTTATCTTTATAGAGAGCTTAAAAGAGTCACTTGAGGTGCTCTACATGCTCCTTGAGAGTGTTGTTATATACCACAATGTCATCTAAGTAAACCACTATGAATTTGTCAAAAAAAAAGATATAGTATTTTATTTAAAAGCATGTAAAAGGTAATCAGTGCGATGGTGAGACCAAAAGGCATAGTTACGAACTCAAATACTCCATAACATGTTATACAGGTTGTTGTTAGTTTATTACCTTATGTAATACAAATCTAGTAGTAATCTGATCGCAAATCTAGTTTAGTGAAATATCTCACCTTCCCAAGTTGGTTGAAAATACCAACTATCAAAGGTATTGGATACTTGTTTTTGTTAGTAATATTATTGAAAGCTCAATAGTTGATGCATATCCACAGCGATTCATTCGTTTTCTTTTAGAAGAGGACTAAGATCTCGAAAAGGGCTTTCGATGGTTAAACATAGCCTGAATCTATCAGGTATTAGAGCTACTTCCTTAGTTTAGCAAGTTTTGGGGGTGTATCATGGCAGGAGGTTTGGCACTAGATTTTAGCTCGATGTGATGATCCACATTTCATCTTGGTGGAAGCTTTTAGGGCAGTTTTGAAAGCATCATGTTCTTGAACTCGACAAGGACAACATGAATGGATTGTGACATTACAGGAGTAGGTATTGCTATGTTTTCCCCATCGCTCAATTCCTTTATGGTAGCAGCATAGCTTTCGTATGACTTTAGGCTCTATTTGAATTGTAAAGCAGAAATCATTGATGGTTGTGACTTCTCTATATGTTTCAAAGGAATCACTTAGATCTTGTAAGTATCAAGGATCATAAGAGAACTTAAAGTAGAGATGAAAAAAGCTAAAGTCTTGCAGAAGAAGACAAGACTTAGCACCACTTTAAAATCGTCTATAGGAATAAATGGTGAAGTCTAACTTTCTACTATAATCTCTAACTTGAATAACTCCTTGCACTATGTTTTGGATAGGTTCTGCTTTCAAATTGAAAGCCTTGATGGTGCCACTTTCCTTCGTAAGTTGAAGACCTAAATGTCTGGCCTTTTGTATATCAATAAAGTTATGCATTGCTTCTGTGTCTAGCATTACATATGCAGTTTTACGCTTAATGGCAATATCAACATATAACAGTCATTTCTCCTTAGAAACAATTAGAGAGAAAAGTTTGGAGAGAGTACCTCATTGTTGGACAACTCCCATGTTGACTAGGACTTCATCTTTAGGCTTCTCTTTATTGAGTATTGTCATCATGACATTTATTGCCACTTAATTGGGACAATTCTGGACCAAATGTAGTCCATCACAAATAAAGGAAGGCTTTGGGGAACTGCCTATGTTACATTTGCCCAAAGAACTTTAGTCTTACTTAGAATGACCACCTAAGGATTTTTGTTATCCATAATCCTTACAACTAGCATCTTTCTTCTGCCCACTCTTTTCTCCTTTACTCTTGTTAGAGTTAAGTTTTTTATTCTTAGAGTTGGTAAAATAGTTGATAAGTGTCTCGAGAGCAATAATAATAGCATTTAAGTTTTGCACATTATACCTGTTTAACTCCATTATAGCCTAATCTTTCAAACTATTTTTGAAGTATGCTTGACATTACAGTGATGTAGCAACGTACGTATGAGTTTTTTTTTTTTCTTTTTTTGCTTTTTTGAGCCGATAATGTTGTGTAAGAGTTTTATGCTTCAAATTGGGTTTTACCCTTAAACTCTTTGCTGTTGGGTTGTATTGGTTCCTAATAGGCCTATTTCTCATGGAGTAATGACCCAAACTTTTATTATTATTTTTTAAAATTAATTATTTTTTTATAAAAAAATATAATCTTAGAATTTTATTAATTTTAAATATAAATATCGAAAATTTTATCAATCTTTTATTAATAGTATAAAAAAAATTAAGAGAATTTTTTTAATTGAAAAATAATTATTTTAAAAAATCATATTAAATAATAATAATAAATTATTATTTTACTAAACTAAAATTTTTCATAATCATAATATAAAATTTTATATCTATCATTTATATTCTTTCATTCTCAATAATATTTATTTTGAAATTAATAATAATAATAATAAATATTATTAAAAAATTTGAACTATAAAATCAAATTTTAAAAATCATATCAATTCAATTAAAATTATAGCAAAACATTATTTAACCTGCCTAATGCCGCAAGCTGAGTTCTATTAATAACTATGACAAGCATTATACTCATCTTATTTGTAACATAAAGGTCTCATCTGTAAGTGTAGGCAGACAAAAACAGCAGCATATAAGACTACCCGTAAAATCTTCTCTGGAGGTTCTGCTACACAGTCCACATCTGGTGGCGTGTCATTACCGAACCCTATCGAGGGCGCATGTCAGAGATGGTAACCTCATTGTTAGAATAATTGCTTCCGTGCTCCTCTGATTTAGTTGTTCTTGAACGAAAACTCGCACTCTGCCTGTAAAATGCGGGTTTCAATGGTGCTGGGAGGGTGGTTGAATGGTTACTAAGCATGGTAACGACTTCGTCCATTGTTGGTCTATCAGCCTCATTTCCTTGGACACATAGCAACGCAATGTGGATGCATCTTTCCATTTCACTTTGCTTAGTGGCACTCATGGTTGGATCCACTAGATTTAAGCCTGTCCCTTGGTTCCAATTTCTCCATGCCTACCGAAATTCCACAAGACACACACAAAATGTTAGAAAGCAAGTACGTGGGAGGAAAATGTTTTTCTTATACACACCATATAAGCCGATTCAATTTAAATAATTTAATTCATATTGGCGAAAAAAATTATTGACTTATAATATAAAACATTCAAAATTTAAAATTTAGATAATATAAATTTAAAATAACATAATTTTTTTAAATTTAAATGATTTAAAATTTAATAATTAAAACTTAAAATATGATAAAATCAAAATTAAATATATTTTATACGTGTTGCATTATCGAGGTTACCTGCAACTAAAACTCAAAAAGTATCCTAAATTGTAAAGACCTAAGGGCTAAAATAATCCGACAGAATCTGACTTAACCCCACCCAACCATTCGTCACCGTTAATAGTTATGAACATGCTGACATGACATGAACCACATGTGTTTTTTCAGTGTTTGGCCATTACAGATTGTACGTATGATTATATCCATGATGTTACGCTCATACAATAGATTCATTCTGTTACAAGCGCGCATACTTACATATGTTAGAAGGTCTTCTTGCTCCTCCTCTTCCACTTTCTCCTCTTCCACCGTGCGAAAATTACTCGTCCTTTGGCCGCTCACAATTTCCAGTACTAAAACTCCAAAGCTAAATACATCGCACTTAACTGAAATGAGTCCGCGAGCTACATATTCGGGAGCCATATATCCACTGCAACACGATGACCAACTGATGCTCAGTTGTGCTTAATGATTGTTTTCTAATCGATTATCATATATATATATATATTTTTAGTATAGCGGTATAATGAAAGGTGTGCCTAGAAGGCTTGCCCTGATTGCTGTACTACTTACAATGTCCCAGCCAATCTACTTGTCTCGTGCCGAATTTGATCAACGGAGAACAACCTTGCCAGGCCAAAATCTGAGATTTTTGGATTCATCTCGTCATCCAATAGAATATTGCTAGCTTTGAGATCGCAGTGAATGATCCTCAGCCTAGAGTCCTCGTGGAGGTACATAAGCCCGCGAGCAATACCTCTTATGATTTTGTAACGCGTTCCCCAGTCCAAAAATGCAAGACGCTTCCTTGGATCTACAGAAATCATGCTAAGATCATTTTGCCTCGAGAATAATGAAATTCATCATTTATTTATTTCAATTACTGTAGGAGACCTACTAAAGGGGGGTGAAGCTCACTGCAACGATATGGTTATTCTATTGTAACCTCCGATTTACGAGTCCGAGTCAAAAAACAAAATGGCCTCAGTGCACTGTGACTATAGGAGTCCTACCATGCAATGAGATGATCCACCTCTCTCCCTTAGACCTACTAGCCTCTACTCGGCGATCACGACATGACACCAAATAGAGGCCGGTTGGTGTCATATACACGAAGATGTAAAAGCTTACCGAATAAGAAATTGCTGAGACTTGAATTGGAAAGAAACTCATAGACGAGAAGCCTTTCTTCCTTATCAAAGCAGAATCCCACGAGCCCAACCAAATTCCTGTGCCGAAGCTGGGCCATCAAATGGATCTCATTTCTAAACTCCGGCTCTCCTTGTCCTGATCCCTTAGACAATCTCTTCACAGCTACAGTTTGTCCATTAGGAAGCGTACCCTGTAAAAGTATCGCGAAGGAGACTGTAATTGAATATTGAAATTTTGGAGAGATAATGTAGCTGATCAAGTAAATAATAACAGTTGAAAGAGTTTTGGTAAAGTTATATTCACTTGCAATATTTTAATTTTATTTTTCAAATTATATTTAATTTAATTTTAAATATGAGATACAGTATATTAATATTTTTTATAATATTTAATCTATCAATTTACTGAATATAAAAATAATTTATAAATTTAATATTAAAATATTATTATAGTTTAAAAACATGATAAATATATTTATTTACTAAATTTTATAATTTTTAAAAAATATATATAATTATAAAAAATAAAAAATTTAACAAAAAGATAATTTTTTTTTATTTATAGAAATCTCTTTTTACTCTTTTTTTTTTTTTAATAAAATTTTTAATTTATACTAAAAATTTAGTACTCAAATAGTTCCTTGTATTAACTTGAAATCTGAACTACGATATTCACAGCAAAGCGAGAACAATTGGATTTTGAGGCATCAACTCATTCTTGACAGAATCAACACTCTTACATCACCTTGTACACAGCACCAAAGCCACCTTCTCCAAGCTTATTAGCTGCATCAAAATTATTTGTTGCCTCCCCAAGAGTCTTAAAGTCGATTTGCAAGGATTCCACTTCTTCTATCCCATATTCTTCTCCACCTGTAAGACAACGAGTTAATCAATAAGCAGAATCAAAAAAGAAAGATCTTCAAACAGCGCAAACATTATTTGAATCAAAGCCTTTCGCATGTATACCGTACACGCCGACGACTGGCTTGACAATTTGCCAAATTCTTAATGGAAATCTTATGTTCTATGTGATCCATGAATTCCAAATATGCTAAGAACTATGAAATGCTTGGATTTGCTAGTCAAACATAGGCCTGAAAAGTAACGAAGATAAACTTTTGAACTTACATTTAACTTTCTCGTTTCTCTTCTTCGGCTTCAGAAAGAAGCCCATACAGATGGCAAGAATTATGGCAGCAACAATTGGAACAACGATAATTATGATGGTACGACCGGGAATATTTTTCCTTCCTGCAAAAAACGGATCCATTAAAACACGATAAAGTCCGGTCTGATAGGATTTGGAATATCATATGTACCTTTCGAAGTTGATGTTGGTTTTGGCGGAGGAGCAATAGACCGCACTTCCCCATAGAAACGGTTTATCTCATATCTGAAATTGCAGCTCGGAAAAACAACTCTTCCTCCGATTCTTTCCGGGCAACACTGCGGAATAAGCCCAGAAGCATCATACAGGCACTCTCTGCAGTCTGATTCTGTTAAATCGGGGGTGCACTGCACCAGTGCGTATATTGTTTGAGAGTTTGGGGCAGCTATTTGGTCCATTGCACACTTGTAGCGAGAATCACCTGCTGCAGCTTTATTGTAAAGCCTGTCTAACAAGGTCGTCCGCGACTGATTGAACCCGATAACATCTGAGACATTATGGGTGTTATACACCCAAGCGTAAGGGCCTTCTTCCATATGCCTAAATATGAAGCGGTTCGCATAGCGTACCATGCAATCGTCTTGCCATCGAACAGCCTCCTTAGAATTTGGACAGGCTGAGGTGAGTAAATTGCCGGCATTTTTAACGCAGGCGCGACAAGCATCAGAACTAACATCCGGTTTACAAAGTGCAATAGCATAGACCGTGTCAGAACTTTCTCCATAGGAAAAATTATAGAATCCATAGTCGATGTCAGTGTTGGTGTAGATCAAGCTGAGGAGGTGGTTGAGGTTTGCCTGATACGTACTATTTGTTGTGCCATTTTCTACACAAACAATTTTCGGCCAAGGCTGTGCTGGCTGCTGGGCTAATGTAAAAGCTAGAAAATATGTTAGCAGTGAACGAAGAGAGTAAAAACCTTTTGAAGAAGCCATCCTCTGTTTGGTCTCTGCCATTGTTAGCCTTCTAACAATGTACATAAGAACACGATCCAACGTGAAAGACTTCGACAGACCACTCGTTTTTCCACGTGGAAATGACAGTCTTTGACCCGTTCAATAATTCAATTACAAGGTTAGAAGAAAAAAGATGCACAGATAGTGCTTCACAAGTTTGCTTTCTCTTGTTAGTCAAATTTGGTATGCTTCACAAGGTTGCTTCTCTTGTTCTTTTATATCATTTTGAAAATTTAATTTTTTAGTTTAGAACTTTTTTTAGTAATATTTTTTACTGTCAATTTCAAAATAAATATTTCTAAAATTAAAAAAATTATAAATAATAAATATAAAATTTTATATTATAATTATAAAAAAATTAATTTAATAATATAATATTTTATTATATATATATATATATTTGAAATAATTATTTTTTAGTGAAAAAAAAAATCCCACTATTTCTTTTTATATTA
Organism: Bruguiera parviflora; assembly: GCA_019804595.1. Taxonomy (NCBI): domain Eukaryota; kingdom Viridiplantae; phylum Streptophyta; class Magnoliopsida; order Malpighiales; family Rhizophoraceae; genus Bruguiera; species Bruguiera parviflora. The sequence goes on from CM034060.1 coordinate 5,721,537, forward strand.
GTAGTATAAGATTAATAAAACTCTTTATATCTCTATTCAAAATTAGTAAAACATAAATGATATATTTTTTCATGAAAACAAAAAAGAGTTGAGTTTAAAAAATAATAGCCCTACCAAAAAACTTTGAGAATAATATTATAAGTTTGAGTCATTACTCCATGAGAAATAGGCCTATTAGGAACCAATACGACCCAGCATCAGAGAGCTTAGGGGCAAGCCCCAATTTGAAGCAGAAAGCTCTTGGACAACATTGTTGGCTCAAAAATTAAAAAAAAAAAAAGAAAAACAAAAGAAAAACTCATCTGGTCTCTTTCCCTTCCGCAGCATCCATAGACGAACTACATCGCAATTTTCAAGTTGTGTGGCAACGGACGTACGTTACTACATCACTGTAATGTCAAGAATACTTACTGAACGGGAGCCCAACCCGGCCATGGATTGGACCACTGGTTTAACGAATGACTTTGGTTCGGTCGAGTCAATGCCAAAAACACCTTTTTTATTTCCCTTTTTCTTTTTCTTAAGTTATATATGTAATGTCGAGAGGAGAATTACGAATAAATCCAGCGACATTGCACTAATGAGATGAAATTAAAAATTCTTCCTATTGAAAATTACAACTTATTTGTCATTAATTTTGTAGTAAAATTTAGTTAAATTTACTTTAAAAATTAATTAATTATATTTATTAATTAAACTTTTTAATTTATTATTTTCAATATATTATCTTAACAATTAAAATGTGGAATATAGTTTAAATAAATTGAATTTTAACTAATTTTTTTTAATTGAAAATAATTGTGTACAAAGGTTTTGAAATATTTCAATAATAAAAAAATATTTTATTATATTATATATGATACCGTGAAAAATTTAATAAGTAGAATTCAAAGGTATTTTGTAGATCCTAAAATTAATCTTAATAAGACACATTTTTAATTAATTAATTTCAAATGGTATTTCTAATTATAGAAAATTTCTTAAAGTTGACAAATCAAATAATTTTAATTTGATGTATCTAAAAATTTTAGATAAAATAAAGTTCTAAATATTTAAAAAATTTATCTAAATATAATAAGTTAAAGGGTATTTAAATATAAAAATATATATTATATTCTAATAATTACTTATTATATATTTGTAACTTTATATATATATATATATAAATAGCATTTAACATATGGATATTGTAAATATCCATCTATTCATCCAACCACCAGTATAATTTCATGTCTTAAATGTGTTAGTTGGCTTGAACAAGTCTTTTAGACGAAGCTATTGTAAATATCCATCTATCCATCCAACCACCATTATGATTCCATGTCTTAAATATGTTTGTTGACTTGACCAAGTTTTTTAGACGAACCTATTGCGAACAGCACAATGGCAAGTAACAGCAGCTAATTGGTATTGGTACGATGGGTAGCCTCACAAAAATAATCAGGGAGGAGGTTTGATTAGGCTTGTGCATTTTTAAACTATTGTAAATTGCTGATTAATCTAAAATGGACCCTATGTTATTGTTTTTTGGGCTTTCCTTTTCAGCCAAGGAATTAGATTCTTTCCCTTTTTTTTTTTTTCGAATATTCAGTTTTTCCTCCAGGATGTTGCACTT
>CM034060.1:5732775-5777844 GCA_019804595.1 Bruguiera parviflora
AAATGCCGCCTTACTTACCGTGCCTACATTTCTCTGCTAAGATTTGCAAATTAAAAGCAAAAGGCTTGAGCTCAAGAAGATAAGTCAGAAATGATGCTCGGATGGTATCCTGATTAGTCAATTTTGTGAAAAATGCAAATAATATCCTTACAGAAATGGAGGACCATCATTCAACTGATTTTATGCCGGCAATTACATTTTTTTTTTATACAAAAATCTCATTAATCCCAATCTCTCAAATAACCATAGCATTTCATTTTGAAACTTCCCAATCTATTGAAAATCATACCCTTTTTCTTCTTCTTCTTCTTCTTCTTCTTTTTTCTTTTTTCTTTTTTTTTTATTGGCGTGCATCGGAAGAAATCTTTTTTCTTCTCGTCGCCTACAAATGGCACGCTACAGTGATTAGCATAATTATCTATTTTCTTAACCTTGTCTAAAGTTTAGAAGAAAATCCGATTCTATATGTTCATACCACTAGATATATAGATAAGTCAAATTCTACAAATCAATATTTTCATAACCGAATTGGTTATCAAACCTGAATTAGAAGAAATTTAAATTTTAATTAGTTCTTATTGAATGGTTTAAACCAATATTTTATAATTAATATATATAATTTAACATTTATATACATTATTTATAAAATATTAACATGTAAAATGAAGTAACATATATGGTATAAGTATTGCATATGTTTTAAATATTCTATTTGATAGATTAAAATATATTTAATTTGCACATCAATTTTAAAAGATAAATTAATTTAATATATTAGTGTAATAAATTAAGTATAAAATACATTGTAAATTATAAATTTCATTTTAAAGTAATTTTTGTTTTTTAAAGAAATTTTCTGATGCAGGAAAATAATCTAAATTTTATTAAGATTCCTCTTAAAATGTAAATGAGGAAAATTTTTCGTTATGATTTTGGAAGAAAAAACAAAAAAAAAAAATTTTTTTTTTGTTTTTTTTTTTGTTTTGGGTTAAATCCAAGGGGACAGCATGCACGTGTTAGTTAACAAAACAGATGTGCCTTTGAGCACCCAGTTTCGATTCCTCACACTAGCACAACGTGAATTCGAATTTTTGGCGTAATTTATTTGTCGAGTCACATCGAGATCGAAGAAACCACGTTCGATTTGCAGATTTGAAGTCGAGCTAGTTGGCTTAATCAATTTTTAACTGCTTTGCAAATTCTTCGGATTCTGATCGAATTAGACTTTGTCTCGATTTTTCATTCCTATCCAATTAAATCCACTGGTCCAATCTGATTTTTAAAACATTAATACTGCTACAAATAAAGCTATGGATGCAACTTAGAGAAAGCAAGGATTTTCATAAATGGCTATAGGTTACTTATAAGGTTTTTAAAAAGCAGGCTATGCCGAAAATTAATTTTAAATTTTTATAAATTGAGTTTTCAGTTTTTTTTATATATTTTTTATTTTAATTAATATACAATTTTTTAATAATTATAATATTTTTTTTTGTCAAAAAATAATTTAAAATAAATTTTAAAAATATATAATTTAAATAAAAATATAAAAAATTTAAAATTAATTTTTTGTATTCCCCTTTAAATCAAATGATATATTAAATAACAACTATATGAAGAACACCCAGAAATTGTTTATGCTACACCGATATTTAGTATGCATTCCCTTGCCATGATTATCTGGACTGCTTGTAGGTCATATTAAATCATCCTGCATGTAACATCAAACTTTTATTTAAACAAGTTGAACGTACGTGAATTATAATTAATTTCAACAAACGAAACACATGCACCCACCTTGAAGTATGTTCACATTCACCAATCATGTCTCCAACCTGGAATTGTACAAGTGGTCCAAACCAAGCAAGCAGGCCCTAAACTGTGATATACTGATGCATCCGAGGACAATTTGGATCATTGTGTCTCAAATTATTAGCACTAAGATATGCAATTAATTAAAAAGTAAGTTAAAATTAATTTAACATATTAATAATTAACCAGCAAAAGCCATACCAGGAGCCACCAAACTACGGCACAGGCTATGATCCAATGGGTATATGCTAGTTCTTGTATTAAATTTATGCACATTCTTTAAGGCTAAGCTTTCGCTGTCAAAAATGGTTCGACATTCTGTTTCATCTTTCAATTCATTGTTGGAGGAAAATGCGCTCACAAAAAGTGACTTTACCTAACCAACCGACCACGTTTGATTTGGGGCGTTCAGATTTGAACATCTTACCGAAGGTACACTATTTGTTTAACCTTAAAATATAAAATAAATACGCCTTTCTTGGTGGCTCAATTATTTTGCACGGGTCGCCTATGCTCATGAACTCCTAATTTAATTTGGCGACGGCCAACTTGCAGACATCATTCATTCCTCACATCTAAGGCTTATTTTTCTTTGTTTGCTATGCGTACATGCTACTTTTCATGGTGTTAAAATGCTCATTATACTCTTCTCTAAATCAGAACATCATAAGTTTCCTAAATTTAAATTGGAAAATATTACACGGGCGTAAGTATCCGAACATAAGATAAATAACCTCACACATTATATTATAACATACGTTAATTGTATATTTTAGAATTTTTATTTATAATCACAATTAACGATGTTAACACGAATATACCATCAAAGTTCATGAGAGTTTTTTAAAATTTACCCAAGAGCTAGAGGCATCTCATGATAAACGGTTGCAAGATTATATGCCTCCATTAATTTTTGTAAGATTTGCCCAAGATTCCATTATTAGGAGATAAATTCTGAATTGATCACAACTTTGTGCTTGGAGCTAAAAAAATGTTAAATATGATGTAAAACAAATAGTTCAAGACTTCATGAATCAGAGAGACCATATAAAATCTAGAGAAAAATTTTAAAAGAATTAAGAGAAAATTTTTAAAAGAAGTATAATTTCATTAATTAGTTATTATGTGAATTATTTAAAAATTATACTAATTATTTAAAAAATTTTATTTTTTAGTTAATTATTTTTTAATTAGTCATTAAAATATTTTCTTTTTTAAATTAAAATATTTTTCTAGTTAGTTAGATGATTTTAATTATAAATAAGTGTGTAAATTTAAAAGTTAAACTATTCCTATAAATAAATATTTTTAATAAAAATATTAGTTTGCTACTATTTTTTTTTTTACGAAATTTTATTTTCTTAAACTTAATCAAATATTAACCTTATTTTTGTTAAATGTTGTGTCAAATGGTATTATAACAAGTCTCGCCTATTTTTATGGCAATACGAGATAAAAGGAGTAGTAACCATTTTGCTGATGAAGATTAAGGGATGTAGGTTATTTAGTCAACCATCCATGGCCAAGAGGTGACACTACAAAACCTTAGTTAGAGGTTGGATCGATTAGAACATGGATTGTAAGTTATTAATAATCGACTCGAAACTCTCTAGGTGGGAGTTGCCAACAAGAATCAAAGTGACGAAAGGAATCAGGCTAATTTTGCTTATGGTCAACATCTCACTTGACTAGTCCTTGTAATCTGCGTAGACATCACACTTATGCGGTAGATTCTAATGAAGAAATAAATCCACATTTTGATGTATAAGGTTTATATAGCACATTTTGATGACAAGAATGATAATTACAATAAGTACCCAAATTATACCAGGTACGAACAAAGATGGCCTTGCCATCTTAAAAGGCCAAATGAATTTTAGTTAAAGGTAAATATTCCTATCTTTAATGGTTAATTAAATAGTTAAAGTCTTATGGATTGGTTAGCCAAAGTAGAAAGGTTCTTTAATTATGTGGAAGTACTTGAAGAACGAAAAGTCAAATTAGTAGTTTATTAGCTAAAAGGAGGAACCTTTGCTTGGTAGGAATGAACAAAAGACCAAAAGAGAAAAGAAGGGAAAGCCCTAGTTAGAGATTGGTATAAAATGAAACAACTTTTAAAGGAAGCATTTCTTCCTCCAAATTATAAGTAGATCTTTTTTCATAAATATCAATGTTGTAACTAAGGTGATCGACCAATTCATGAGTACTCAGTAAAATTTTTCAGATTGTTTAAGTGTAACAACCTAATGAAATAAAAAAACTAATAAGTCTTGAGATATCTTGATGGATTAAAACCAACTATTTAAGGTAAAATTAGAGTTTAAATGTTATCAGACATATTTAAAGCCAGAAACATGACAATAAAAGCTAAGATTATGTTATAAAAAAAGAGTAAGGTTGAATATTCTTGTAAGTTTTATATTGATATTAATAAATTTGTTGCAAAGAAAGAAAAACAAAAAAAAGAAAAGCCTCAAGCCAATCAAAAAAGGCAATTATTGACATAACTATAAACAAACAATTATTTGTTAAAAAAATTACAATCTATAATGTTAACCTTTATAAGAAGCCTATACCTAGTATGTGCTTCAAGTGTAATTAGATAAGTTATCATTCTAGTGATTGCCTATTTAGGAAGATAATAAACATAGTAATGCAAGAGAGAATGGCTGAAATTAAGAATGATGAAGTTTATTACTGCCTAAATGGTAAGGAATATGAGTACGAGGATGATAGGTTCATGTATATGGTAAGAAAGTTTATGCTAGCTCCTAAGTAGGAAGATAATACTCAACAAAATAAGTTATTTCTTAATAGATGCATAATTAATAATACATTATTTGATTTGATTATTGATAGTGATAAATATTATAGGGATAACAACTGTTAAAAAATTGCAATTACTAGAAGAAAAACACCTAAATCCATACACCATTAGGTGGATCAAAATAATTGGAGAGATTTAAATGATGAAATGTTGTATGATTCCTTTCTTTTGGCTAATACACAGAAGAAATTTATTTTGATGTTGTAGACATTGATACTTGCCATATGTTGTTTAAGCAACCCTGATAATTTGGCGTTGATACTCAATACTTAAGCTGGAAGAATATCTACAAGTTTGCAAAACATGAGATAAATTATACATTACTACTTATAAAATGAGGGTATTAAACCAATACTTCTCAAATAGAAGGGAGGACTTTTCTAATAGTTACTCATTTATATCAAGAAATTGAGACTACCATTAAAGAATCAAAAGAAGTTCATATATTAATGGTAAGAGGTAAAGTAACTAGCAGTTTAGAGACAAAGATTTTCGAAGTAATCAAGTTGTTGTTGGAGGAGTTTAGTGAGATTGTATTGAAGGAGTTATTGGACGGGTTGCGACCAACATGCAACATCTAACATTAGATTGATTTAGTTCCTGAAGTTAGTCTCCTTAATTTGCTACATTACTAGATAAGTCCCAAAGAAAATGAGATCCTAAGAGAAAAGGTAGAAGAGTTGCTATGAAAAAGGCATATTAAGAAGAGCTTAAGCCTATAGGCAGTACTAGCCTTACTAATTCTAAAAAAAAATAGTAATTGGCAGATGTATGTTGATAGTAATATAGTTAACAAGATCACTATTGTGTACGAGTTTCTAATCCTTAGGCTAGATGACATGCTAGACTAGTTAAATAGATATAAGATATTTTCAAAAATTAATCTTAGAAATAATTATCATCATATCAAGATTAGACTTGAAGACAAGTAGAAAATTATATTCAAAACTTAAGATGATTTTTACTAATGGTTAATGATGTTATTTGGTCTCTCTAATACTCCCAGCACCTCTATGAGATTGATGAGTTAAGAACTAAGCTCTTTTATTGGTAAGTTTGTGATTGTATATTTTGACAATATTCTTATTTATTGCCAATCAATGAAAGATCATGTTTGGCATTTGAGAAAAGTGTTAAAGGTGTTATAGGAAAATAAGTTGTATATGGACTTTAAAAAGTGCAGTTTCATGACTAATAAATTACTCCTTCTAGAGTACATAGTTAGCTATAATAATATCTAGGTTGATAAGGAGAAAGTGCATACAATTTAAGATTAACTTATGCCTAAAATTGTAGGTGATATGTGAAGTTTTTATGGCTTAGTAATCTCTTATTGAAGGCTTATTTATAATTTTAGTACAATTATAACACTTATTACTGAATGTTTAAAGAAGGTTAATTTCTAGTGAAGAGAGGAAAAAGAATAATATTTAGCTCTCATAAAAAAATGATATATTGCTTTAGTACTAGGCTCTATTAAACATTGATAAGTTATTCAAAGTGAAATGCAATGCCAATGAAGTTGGAATTAGTGTTCTTTCCCAAGAAAAAAAGATTGTCACATATTTTAATGAGAAATTTAGTAATACTCGGCCAAAATAGTCAATATATGATAAGAAATTTTATACAGTTGTAAAAGTTTTAAAGTATTAAAAACATTACTTGGTAAGACATAAGTTCATCTTATACTCAAATCATTTATCCTTAAAGTATCTCTATAATTTAAAATGACTTAGTAATGACATTCATGCAAGGTGAATTACTTTCTTATAAAAGTTTCCTTTCAAGCTATTTCATAAGATAAATCAATTGAATAATATCATTAATACTTTAAGTAAAAAAGTATCATTGTTAATCACATTAAGTAGTGAAATAATGGGGTTTTGAATCTATTTAAAAATTGTATAAGTATAATGAGAACTTTGAAATGATTTAAAAGAAGTGTATATAGAGGTAGCCTATAAATAATTTTCATATCCATGATGACTATTTGATGCATTAAAATTAGCTTTGTAATGTTAATGATACTTTAAGTAAAAAAGCATCATTGTTAATCATATTAAGTAATGAAAGAGTAAATTTTGAATATTTTAAAGAATTATATAAGTATAATAAGGACTTTGAAATAATTTGAGAGAAGTGTATTCAAAGGCAACTTATAGATGATTTCCATATCCATGATGACTATTTAATGCAAAGAAAATCAATTTTGTATTCCTTAATATTTATTAAGGAAGAAAATTGTTTGTGATTTATATAAAAGTGGTCTTATAGGCCATTTTAGGCATGATAAGACAATTGCTATTATTCAAAAGTGATATTATTAAATACAGTTGAAAAAGGATATCGACAAATTTATCTAATAGTGTTATATTTGTCAAACAACTAAGGGTTAGTCACAAAACATTAGTCTTTATATGCCTTTACTTGTTTTAGATAATATTAAGGAAGACTTATCCATGGATTTTATTTTGAGTTTACCCTATACCCAACACGTTAAGGATTTTGTGTTTGTTATTGACAAGCTTTTCAAAATGGTTCACTTCATTTCTTGCAAAATGACCTTTGATGCATTAAGTGTAATTTGGTTGTTTTTTAAAGAGGTGGTACATTTACACGAAGTATCCAAGTCCGTCACTTCTAATTGTGACACTAGATTTCTTAATCATTTTTTGATCACTCTAAGCAAATTGTTTGATTTATCCTTAAAGTTTAACGATACAACTCACCCTTAGATAAATGGCTAGACTAAGGAATTAAATATGACCTTAAGCAATCTTACTCGAAGTATTTATGGTAAAAAGTTAAAACAATGAGACTTTACTTTAACTCAGGCAAAGTTTATCTATAATAGTGTAATTTACAATGTTATAGGGAAGTCTTCTTTTTCTATTGTTTACACTAAATGTCCATAATATACTTTTAAATTGATCAAACTTCCTCAAACCTTAGGTCTTAGCATTATAGTTGAGCATCTTGTAGAACAAGTGCAATCTCTTCAAATTGAGGTAAAACAAAAGTTAGAAATCATCAACTAGAAGTATAAGAGAGCAGTAGATTAACATCGAAAGGGTAATTTATTTCAAGAAGGTGACATGGTAATAATGTTCTTTTGTAAAGAACGATTTTTCATTGTTTCTTATAACAAGTTGCAATTTAATAATACATATGTGATTAATTTAGTTGAGAAATGAAGGATTTTAAAAACTTTTAATGTTATAGATATTTATCTCTTTTATTTTGTTGATGAACTTCTCTAACCAAAGCTTAAGTTGAAGTCTACGTCGAGCTTTTCTTAAGTAAAGAGGACTAATGTAGAATAGATAATTTAAGACTTTATGGATTAGAATAATTGTTAAAAGTTTAAAGAAAATTTTTAGAAAAAGTATAATTTTATTAGTTAGGTATTATATGAATTATTTAAGAATTATACTAATCATTTAATAATTTTATTTTTCAGTTAAATATATTTTTAATTATTTATTAAAATATTTTCTTGTTTAACTTATGATATTTTTTTCACTTAGTTAGATGATTTTATTTATAAATAGATGTGCAAGCTTAAAAAATAAATTATGCCAACAAATAAATATTTTCAATAAAAATATCAAATTTATCACTTTCTTTCTTCTTGAGAAATTTTATTTTCTTAGAATCAGTTAAGTTTTAGTCTTATATTTACTAAATGATACATCAAAATAATTCAAACATAGGATCATGTCTCTCCAGCAAAATGACATATGGGTTGATCGAGTTATAGTCCACTGATATTGGAGTCATCTTTAAATATGAAAGTCTTGATTTTGAGTTTCAATTGAAGTTAATTAAAAAAAAAATTGCATATCTTATATTGTAGATAGAGTGAATTGGAACATTCAATGTTAAATGTTGAAATGATATATGGGCTTATTTTGGATTCAGACTCTGTGATAGTAACATCATGGTTAGGAATAAAACTTTGCGGCAATGGGAACATAGACACGATTTTGGAGACATTGATTCATTGCTTGATGACAACAGCTGTTGGGAATTTCAACTCATGAGTGGAACAGCAAATTTAGTGGCGGATTTTCTCGTGTAAACCGGCAAAAGAAACTCGTGTAAACCGGCAAAAGAAACTCGTTGCTTGGTTATAGTTCTTGGGGTCGGTTCTGTTCCGTCGAATTGCCTTTCTTTTTCTTTTTCTTCGTCGCTCTAAATCCTTACTTTTTGTCTTTGCTAGCTTCACGATTAAGTTGTTTTTTGTGTCCATTTGACGAAAGATCCCATGTGGATTTTGACTTTTAAAACGTTCTATTACTTCAAAGAATTTTGGCTTATTTTAAAAAAAAAAATCAATTTGGGAGATAAGGTATCAGTGAAAAGAATGCGATTTAGACTGTTAACTACAATTATAAAAAATTATGAAATTATGATTATCAACTGTAATTGATAGTTTATATCGCACTTCATCCACCAATCCCTTGTCCCACTATTTTTTCATAAAAACCCTTCAACATGCGATCAAGGGACACCGATCAACGGCCCCAACAATTTTTATGAAAAAGTGAACGAGACTATAGAAATTTGTAACATGATTGCCTGATTTTGGGGTTATTATATTGGTCCATCTTGACTTTAAGGTAATTTTATAGATAAATCTATTGTTAAAGTTAATTGTTTTGGTATTCCTGTTCGTAGATTTGTTTCAAATAAAGCATTTTGACGACGACTACAGCTTAAAAGCTGTGATATGATTTTTAAAAGAGGAAATTATTTTTTCATTAATTTTTGTTTCTATAAAAAAACCAAAAAAAAATTAAAATTGTATCACCTTATTATATTTTAAATTAATATCTTATCAACACACATAAAAAGATATATAGTAGATAAATTACTATAATATAATATTTAACGAATTATAAATTAAATAATTTACTGTAACTGATAAATAATATCTATGCTAATTAAATTAAACCAATAATTCAAAATACCAATAATTAAAAATTTGACTAATTTAAATTCTTAAAAATCAAAATACTTGATTCTAAAATTCAAAAGTCCCAAAATATAATATATTTAAATTTAATAAACTCGAAATTTTATTAATTTAAAATTTAACAGCTCAAAATCAATCCAAAATAACTCCAAATTTAGTAAATTCAAAACTTTAACAAATTTGAAATCTAAAACAACTCCACCCCAATCCCCCAATGCGACGGATCCGTTAATATGCCGTCTCTTTCAACGGTTATATCCGTCGTGAGTAGATATGGCGATTGGCACTGCATTCGTATGCGTGAACATGCACGTCAAAATAAAATCCACTATCTTATAAGCCCACTCGAACACGGCAGGCGACCGAGAAAATGAACTACGTAATTGGGGTATGACATGAAACATCGAAAGTTTCCCTTTACAACTCATGCAAACAAGGCACTATCGAGGGTGTTGAAACATCCACGTGTCAAAAAACCGAAGTCCACCTTAAGGACTAAGCAATCACCGCTATAAAAATGTTGGGTGAGGGAATAGAAATTGGGAATTGGTGGTACGTACCATTACATCACTGTAACTCCGGTCACTGTAGCCCTACAAAAATCAATAAAAACTCTCTTGGACCACACGGAGCTGGAGTGGTCTTGATCATCTTAAATTCTTGTTATCATCATTTTACAGGTAGTTTTATAGATATAGGTACAATAGGGTGCAAGAAGGTTCAGGGAGACTCAAAAGAGATATGCACGCTTCTCATCACCACCATCCTGGTTATCTCCTTGCAACATTTGACACCATTAAATTGCCAATTTCCTTGGAGCTGTACGCTGTTTGGCTCAAAAGGAAAAACCTTGCTTTCCTGTTATTCTTTGTACTGATCTCTCTTCTTGCTCCTCGATCCAAAGGCTAGAAATTTTGGTTTCCTTTTTCGGGGTCTCTTGGGGTCATCCGAGAGATGGGCTTGAGTTCTAAGCAGGTTTCAAGTGATCATGGAATAGATTGGAGTCAGAACCTTTTGCAGGCTCATCAGACCTTGGAGCTTCCTAAGCCTCCTCAAGTGATTATGAAAAGGCAACAAGGCCAAAACCAGCATCAATCGGAGCCCTTGAAGTGCCCTAGGTGCGATTCAAGTAACACAAAGTTCTGCTACTACAACAATTACAACAGGTCACAGCCAAGACATTTCTGCAAGACTTGCAAGAGGCACTGGACTAAAGGTGGGACTCTCCGCAATGTTCCTGTTGGTGGTGGCCGCAAAAGCAAGCGGATCAAGACATCCAAGGCCAGTGCAAACCCCAAAAACACCGCAAGCACCAGTACAGCAAGCATCAGTAACGTCCGCAACATTAACAGGGGTAGTCATCCCCACATGGCCACTCAAGCACTGCAGCAAAAGCTAAATCTTCCACTTTCTCTCGGTGACCAGAAAAGCATACCTACGGTTATGCCTCAAGCATTAATCCACCTACCGTCTTCAGTTTTGCATCAGAATTCAATCAGCTCCAGCAACTTGAATTGCAGAAGTCATCACAACAATATGAATGAACTTTTCTTTATGGGTTCTGCTCCATCTCTTCCTCAAAATCCAGGCTTGCACTTTCCCTATCCTAACTCAAGCTCGAATCTTGATACCAACCCATCTTCAGTTTCAATATCCTTTCAGCCATCAACAGATTATACCTACAGTCAAGAGGCTGCCGTGGGTGATTCGACCATCACCACTATCATGCATAACAGTAGCAGCACTGCCACTCAGCCTTGGCAAGGACCTATTGTAAGTACTAGTGGACTCGATATGGCGAGCAGCTGGAATTGGGACGATATTGATAACTTTGCCTCCGCTGATCTCAATATGCCATGGGATGACTCCGAGATCAATCCGTGATCAAGGTCTTCGATTATTTTTCTTTTTGTCTTTTTTGGGTGATCAATGATCAGTTTGTCTTCAATCATTTTCTACTTTTTTCTAATTGATTACGTATGCATATATAGTGCAATTTCCTGTGGTTAGACAAGGATTCATAGAGTACTGTTTGAAGTTTCCTTTTTGGTTTCAGCTTCAGGCTAGCAAGGTGACTATTGGCGTTTTCTATATATTCTCGATTCTATGTTGTTTTAGTTCTAATAGGTAAAGGTTCTTGTGTAATGTAGGCTTAAGGTTTGTGGACATGAGGTTGTTCCTTGTAGATCCTGATATCCTTTTCGAGGGGGTTTCTGATAATGCTCGAGGCCATGGAAGGGGGAAACGCTCGTTGGTCAGAATTGGGAGAGAGAAAGAGAGAGAGAGAGAGAGAGAGAGAGAGAGCTAAGGGGACTCCTCCAGCTAGGCCAAGCCTAAGAGATGTGATGGAAGATTCTTATGGATATGTGTATATTTGGATGTCTGAACGATAAATATTTGATGGGATTTGTTTGCTCACCACTTGTTCAGAATCATTCTCCTTTTTCTCTAACCCCTGACACGCTGTGGCTGTAAAGTAGTTTTTGTAGCATTTAAAGTTATCAATTCTTAATTTTCTTACATGGTGATCTTAACTCATACTTGAGATAAAACCCAGTATTTTTAAAAAGTTTTTTTTCTTTTCATAGTCTCGGAGATGATGCTAATTTGTATTTCGAGCGTTTGCAAGTGAGTTGTTTTCTAAGTCCAAACACTCTGTAACACCATGATATCCTATATCAATAATTATAAATGGAATGCGGTTCCCTTCAGGGTACACCTTGATTTGTATTTACAAACTCAAAAGCTTGAATAGAAACAGATTTAAGTTTGCAGCCGGGGCCATGGAAATCAATCCAAATGTACACTTTAATATTCAAAAGCCAGAATATCGTGGGTCACTTGCCTATCGAAAACAATTGAGGCATGCCAATTGTTGGATCTTCATCTAAGAACAGTAAGTTTAGTCGATAAATTCTGAGGCAGGGCTGTTCGTGTTGGATTCTCTGGATTTCTTTTAAAAATCGGGGGATGAGTTCGGCATTTTCATGAGGTTCCATTAACATGAAGTCTCTCGAGGGAACTTTTCATTGATCACGTAGCCTCGTGCTAGCTTTTTAAAATCATCCTCATCTTCGCAGCCACTTACATTTATACTTTTACTATTGAAATGCTAAAAAAAAATAAATAAATAAATAAATCCAAGATAGAAGCAGTGCCTCATAGTCCCACTAAAAAGCATTACACCCATCAAAAAAGTAAATTTTGGGAATAAAAATTTATATTCACTAAAGTAGAAGTTTGAGTTCAAGACACTTAAGACTTGTAATTTAACAACGAATTATTTCTACCACTTAAATCCCACGATCGGTTTTATATTTTTCAGATCTTGCTTTAAGCAATCAAAAGGCCAGTTCATTGGTTGAGACTAAGTCACTCAGCCGACCTGTCTTTCAAAGAACTTTTAGTTCAGATCCACCTTTGCGACCCTTTTGAATTGTGTATATATATGTGAAGATTCGGCAGCTATTTTTAAAATTTTCGTTATGATACTTTTCATATAGACTATGGAAAGAAAGCGATACCAGATGGGCTATCAATTTATGAAATTTGGGCTATTCTTATGATAGAATGGAACAATTAATGACCATCGTTACGTACGTTTCTTTTTTTTTTTTGGCTGGTTCTCTAAAAATTGACAATCTCGCACATTTGTACAACGAGATTAAGCTTCCAGCCATTCCAAGTGATGTTATAAAATGCCATGTATTGGAGAGAGAATGAGGGACTTGGCACTTCTCATCCAAGTGTAATATGATAAGTTATATAATTTTTCAAATGTAATTTAAAGGTTGAAAAATTTTCAAAAATAAAATAGTTGGATAAGTAATTTATTTTTTGATATTCGGTTCATGACTATGCAACAACCTTTAGCCTATGTTTAGATTTAGAGTAGAGTGCAAAACAAAAGTTATGTCAAAGAAAGTAAAGGGAAGAAAAATAATTTACTTAATTAATTATTTAGATAAATTAAAAATAAATGAAAAAAATGAATAGAAAGTAAAATTTTTTATTTAGATATGATGAAAAAATAGAGAAAATCCTTTAATTCATAATTTGAGAATTCCTTTTTTATTGATAATTAATTAGAATTTTGATTTTTTTTTTTTGGTGAAGAACTCAATGTAAATATATCTATGCTTGTCAAATGAATTCATTCGGCTAATTGAATTTTTTTTTTTTATTTAAAATTTAATCTGAAGTTTTCTTTTTCAACCCTCGGTACTGGTAAATGTTCAATGATACCAAAATATATGGAGCTGCAAACGAAAAGGACTACGAAAAGCAATGGTGGGGGCTGACGATAAGACGGTCTTATTAAAAAGGAATATAAAGTTTAGAGAGAGTAGCACGCAAAGAGTTCTTGTTTGAGGGTAATTTGGTATTTTTAAAATTAAACTACACCAAATACCACAAACAGCAGCCCACTTTCTCATGTTTTCTCGTCTGCTTTTTTGTGAGAAAATTTTGCTGGGACCCACACCCTGTTTTCATATCAGTTTCCAGCAGACTTTCTCTTTCCTGCCACTGTCCAAACGCAAGATTATTCTTTTCAAACTCAATTTTCTTTCTGATCACATTCTTTCCTTTTTATTTCTTCTAATAAACTAAAAAGATTGTTAAAGTTGAAACAAATAGTATACGTTATTCTACCACAATTGATTATTACATTATATATATCTATAACACAATATAATCAAGTAATTTATATAATTTATTATTCAACTTATTATTTATTTTTATTTTTATTACTCAATTTTAATTAATTATAATTAAATTATTTCATTTGTATTTTATTTAAATTTAATTACTTTATCACTCAATTATTAAATAAAAGGTTATAAATTTATTTTCTAAAAATACATTTGTATAATTAAATTCACTCAATTAAAATTTTCACGTATTAAAATTATTTAGATTATTCTAAATCATACAATAAAATAATGATGATGAAAATTTTAAAGATGTTTTTTAATTTTTAAAATTTTGAAGTTTTAAGGGATATTTTTTTCATGTTAAAATGTACTTATAGATTTTACATTTGAGCAAAGTAAGGTCAATATTGTATTTTCGTCACGTTCTCACTTTCACGTTATGTTTTAGAGGAAGAAAAAGAGAGAAGGAGAGAGGGAAAAAAAAAGAAAGAAAATATACTTATTTTTTAAAATATTTTGGAGAGGAGAAAAATAATGAAGAAAAAAGTTAATTTTTTTTCCTTAACCTGCCAAATTCATTCGTCTCAAAAATTAGAGGAAATACTTAGCTTATAAAATAACCAAGACATCTATATTTAACTATTTTTTATGAATATTTATTAATTTTAGTATAAAAATAAAAATAAAAACATAATAAATATTATTTTCCTTGCTCACTTTTTTTCCCGTATTAGAATTTTCTTTTTTTGTATTCCTTCTTTTCACAACACTTTTTCAAATACGAGAGAAGATTAAAATATTTTTTTCCTTTTTTATTTAATTAAAAGCTCTCTTTCTTTTCGGCTATCTAAACACAAAGGATAAAGAAGCATAAAAATTGGGAAAGAGTGCGCTGAAGACACCCGTGGAGGTTGAGAGGCGTTCACAAGCAAATAAGCCGACTTGTGTGCGTGCGTGCGTGCGTCTGTGTCTGTGTCTCTGTGTGTGTGTGTCTGTGTGTGTGTGTGAGAGAGAGAGGGAGATTCCAATAAAACAAACCAAAAGGTGGGAGCCGAGTGTACCCGTGGGCCATGCTTGTTTTTCTTGTTCAAGTCATCGATTTACATCGGGCGTGGGCTGTACAATTAAAGTTGAATTATGATAAGGAAAAAAGACACATGGACGGGACTAGACTTACGCATGAATGGTAGGGCTCGTCTACTTTTTTTATTTTTTTTTTTACTTTGATGATCTTTAATTTCATTTAAGGTGGAGTCGGTCGCTGGCTAAGCCTTTTGCTCCGCTCCTGCTTCTTCTAACTCTTGAATTCTTATTATGTGGTATGACTCGATTTTGTGTGATTTTTGCATATTTTTATTTACAAATACGATGTGCGTGTATAAGTATAATGCGCATGAAAATTATAAAAATATAAATACAACTAAATAATGTCTTGTTTGCGTGATCATAATAATAATAATAATAATAATAATAATAATATTATTATTATTATTATTATGTGCATATTATATATTTTTCAAAAAACAGTACGCGAGACCACACGGCCCCCGGCCTTCCCCACCCCGTCTGACCGTACCCTCCGCCGGCTAGGGTAGCGGGGCCCTTACGATAAAATATAAAAAGAATGTAGCCAGATTCGTCGGAGCCTTTATTTTCGTGGTATTATTATTGTTACTATTTTTTGATATTCATGGCAGGGGCTGTTGGACCCGTTCTCCATCTACCTTTTCTTACCTTTTCTTGATAAACTTTGTTCTCTCTTTTTGCAGCGTAACTAACTCGCGTTAGCGCCAAATGTATAACAATTTATATTATATTATATTATTATTATTATTATTAATTATTAATTAAAATATTAAAAATATATATAATATTATAATATTTTTATTATAATATGATTTATTTAGTAAAATATAATTTTATAAATTATTATATTATTAAAAATTATAATTTCAAATTTTAATTTAAATATTAATAAACATATCTATATCTCTCTCTGTGTATATATATATATATATAACACTTGTTCTCTCTCTTTTTAATATATATAAAAATTTTATATAATAATATACAATTATAGTAAAAGTTAAAAAAGAGAAATTAATCATTAACCTAAAATAAGGTTTCTAGTGACATCTATTTTTTTATTTTTTTATAAATTCATATGTATTATTTAATTTATTATTTTTATAAAAATAATTAATTTAAATTTTAAAATTAATATTTAATAATAATATTTTTATTTAAATAATCTAATAAGTAATATTAAAACCTATGTTAAGTAATTTAATATTTTTTGTATATGAATAACAAGATATATATTTGATTTGTGATTATTTTCAATTAAAAGAAAAATAATAAAATTTGTCACATTTGACTTGTATTCATGTTATTCATGTTTAGTAGTCAAAAACTAATTCCCTCAACTTATAAGGATTCAAAAAAAGAGCTTTTGAAATTGTTAATTTGGTCTTCATAATTAAAATCTCTTAGTCGTTATGATTTTGTATAAAAATTGTTAAATTAGCTTCCATGGCTAATCGATTCTTATGTTGTTAATAATAAAAAATTTTTAAAAAAGGTTTTTGTTTTGCCATAATATGTCATAAGGAATATTAAATTTCTTTTAAATGAAATGCGCATATTTACAAATCAAAGATGAATTTTGGAATTTTTTCAATGTTATTTGCATGTGTACTAATTATTATGTAACTATAACATTGTCTTTCAAGTTCTTTTCAAATGACATTACTTAGGTTTTCATGTATGTATTTTGATATGGTATGATGATCAATAAATTAACCAAACTAGAATGTTTAAATGATATGTGTGTATTATAATTATAATTTATTAGTCACTAAAGTGATTAAATTAGTATATTTAAAGACACACAAAAATGGTCATTTATTTATAATTTTAATAAAACACTTATGAATGAAGGTGATCAGGTAAAATTACATTACTATTCAATAGAATTACTAAATTTACCTAAAGATAAATCATTATTTTATGATTAGTAACAATATTTGTATATATTAATATTTTTTATTATATTCATTTGTTTATTCAAAGACATCAAATGTATTTAATTTAAAAATAATTAAATTTTAACATGGTATTTATGTATGATAGTATATTATAATATCTCTTAAAGAAAAACTATTATATATTTTGATTGTTGATTAAATTTGATTTATGATTAATTATAAGTATTTATAATTGTGTAGCTATTTTTTTTCACTTACATGTTTTATTTATTATTGTGTTTAATGGATTATACTTCTCTAAATGGCATGAACAAGTTAATTTTCACTTAGGTTTATGAATCTTGACTTGGTATTATTGATAAAGAAGTTTACTACTATTATTGATTCAAAAAGTGAGATAGAGAAGTTGCATTATTAAGTATGAGAACGTAGTAACAAGTTGAGCCTTATGTTTTTAAAAATGATAGTTGCCAACGATATTAAGACAATAATTCCATGAAAAGAAAGAACAAAAGAATATTTGTATTTTGTAAAAGAATGTTTATACTTTGTAGCTAAGTTAATTATTAGTAATCTGTTAGCAAAGTTCATGACCATAAAGTTATTTGGTCATAAACTATATAAGAGCACATTATTGAGATAACTAATATTACAATAAGACTTAAAAACATTGGACTTAATGGTAAAAGACTACTTTTCAGCACAATTCATCTTAAATTCATTATCTTCTAAGTATGAACCATTTTAAATTAATTACAACATTATAAAGGATAAGTGGAATGTCAATAAATTGGTTATTATGCTTATTCTAAAGGAAACAAGATTAAGAAATCATAAGAGTCACTCCATTAATCTTATTAGCAAGAAGGATAAGAAAGGAATAAACATGAAAGCCCACTAATTCAAGTAAAAGAACCTACTTATACTCTTTATGTTAAAAAAAAAAAGGAATAAAAGGTGATAAGTGTCACTTTTGTAAAAAAACCTAAACATTATCAAAAAGATTAATTAAATTGTAAAGCTTAATTAA
This sequence comes from Bruguiera parviflora, assembly GCA_019804595.1. NCBI lineage: Eukaryota > Viridiplantae > Streptophyta > Magnoliopsida > Malpighiales > Rhizophoraceae > Bruguiera > Bruguiera parviflora. The sequence continues at coordinate 5,751,065 of CM034060.1, forward strand.
AAAAAAAGGTAAATTTAATATCTTAATATGTTTCAAATCAAATTTAATTAAAATTCCCCATTATACTTTATGGATTGATTCTAGTGTTATTACTTATATATGTAATACAATATAAAGATTTATTATGATCCAAACCATAAATCCAACTGAAGATTTTTTTTTTTGTGAAAAATTATATAAAATTATCAATTGAAGATATAAGAACCTATCGTTTGGTCTTAGATACTAGCTATCATTTGGACCTATTACAGACTCTTTATGTACCTTTAGTTAAAATAAATCATATTTTAATTTCTAAATTGGATTGTTGGAATATATGTTAAATTTGTAAATGATAGTTTTAGTTTATATAAAAATACTAGTATAATTAGTTAGAGCATTCTTACTAATAATTTATATAAACTAAAACTTAATTATATTTTTATCAAATTCTTACTAGATATGCATCACAATGTTGGATTTAAGTGTAGTATAATAAGTGAAAATTTTGTTTAGTTGTAGTACAAGTGGTTAAGTTATATATCTAAAGAAAGATTAGTATAATTGATAACTAATAAAATTCTTTTGAATTTAAATATTATTGATATTAGAACATGTGTTGATTTAATTAAGTATAAGTAAACCAAATACAATAAGAAAGTAATCATAAGAAACATCTAGCTTTTTAAAATGATACACGTTGATATATGTGGACCTTTTGGCATTTAAAACCTTAATAAAGAAAATAATTTAATCACCTTTATAAATGATTTTCACGCTATAATTATATTTATTTGTTTCATGAAAAATCTCGATCTTTGGATGTTTTTGAGATATACATAAAAGAGATTAAAAGATAATTAGTCAAAAAGGTAAAAAACATAAAATATGATAAAAGTAATGAATATTATAGTAAATATAATAAATTAAAGAGGTGTTCAAGTCCATTTGTAAAGTTTTTCAAAAGTCATGATATATATGTATGGTAGACTATACCAAACATACTTTAGCAAAATGGTGTAATAGAAAATATAATAAAATATTAATAAATATGGTTATGAGTGTGATGAGCAACTCCTTGCTACCTATATCCTTGTAGATGTATATACTAAGAATGACAAATTATTTGTTAAATAGAATTCTTAGTAAGACAATTTAATGTATTCTTATTAAACTATAAATAGGAAGAAAACTTATTTTATGGTACTTGTATGCTAAGAAAACTTATTTTGTGGTACCTATATGTTTTGAGTTGCTCAATGGAAGTAATAATTTATAATTCATATGAAAAGAAATATAATTTTTAAATGATCAATGGTTAGTTTATTAGTTACCCAAAGAAGTATAAATAATAAATATTTTATTATTTAAACCATAGTATGAGAATTGTAGAAATTAATGATGCAAAATTTATTGACAATGGTAAAGTTAAAGGAGTAATGAATATCAAAAAATGAATATAAAAAAAATTAAGGTAAATATTCCTTTATTAATAATAGTTCCTTTATTCACTATTACATCAAATGTTATTCCAAATATTAAAAAATATTTGGATAAAGAAACATTTCCTTAAAGAGTTAACTCATAACTAATTAATAAATCACAAATAACATTAAGAAGATCTTAAAAATAAACAAGATCAATTATGATAAATGATTATATGATTTATTTATAAGAATCAAATTTTGATGTTGAAATCAATAAGGATTTAATTTCATTTTCACAAGCTATTGAAAGTTTTGAATTTATTAAATGGATTAATGTCATGAAAGATTAGTTGAAATCCATGAGAAAAAATAATATTCGGTATTTTATCAAATTGTCAAAAAGATGTAAAAGGGTTAATTATAAATGGGTCTTTAAGATTAAATATGACTCAAATGGTAATATTAAACAATATAATGTTAAATTTGTTGTCAAAAGTTATGCTTAATAGGCTGATGTTGATTATATAAAGACATTTTCTTCAATTTCAAAGAAAAATTCATTAAGGATAATTATGATATTAGTGACTCAGTATAACTTAAAGTTATACCAAATAAATATGAAAATTGTCATTTTTAATGGAGATTTTGTTGAGAAAGTTTATATGAATCAACTTAAAGATTTTTCCTTAAAAGGTAAGGATTAAATAGTGCGTATATTCAAAAGGTCAATATACAAACTAAAACAATTTTTTTGATAATGGTATTTTAAATTTAATGATATTATTACATCTTTTGGGTGTAAGAAAAATGTTGTTGATCGATTTATCTACCAAAAGATCAATAGGAGTAAGTTCATCTTTCTAGTCTTATGTGTTGACAATATTTTACTTATTGCCAATAATTTAAGTATATTGTATATGATTAAAAAAAATTAAGAATTTTGAAATGAAAGATTCAACAGAGATGTCTTATATGATAAAAATAGAAATATTTTGTAATAAATCAAATAAATTATTAGAATTGTCTTAAAAGGTATATATTAAAACAATTTTAAACAAATTTAATATGAATAAGTTTTCACTTAGACTTGTTATATAAAAAGGTGATAAATTTAATTTCATGTAATGTCCCAAAATTAATGTAAAATATAAAAAAATGAAATCTATTTCCTATACCTCTGTTGTTATTAGTTTAATATATTTGAAAATTTGTACTAAATTAAATATTAATTTTGTGGTGGAATATTAAGTAAATATCAAAGTAATTATAAAATAAATCATTGAAAAAAATGCAAAAAAAAAAAAAGTGATGTGGTATCTATAAGGAACAAAAGATCATATGCTTATTTACAAAAAATCTAATCATTTAGAAATGATTAGATATTTAGATTCTAATTTTGGTTATTTGTTCTTATTAGTTGAAAGAATAATATCATGAAAAAGTGCAAAGTAGTTTGTTATTACTTCATCCATCGTGTAAGTAGAGTTTATGATATGTTTTGAAATCATAATTCATATATTATGATTATGGAATTTTATTTTAGAATTTAGAATTGTTGACACTATTACCAAGTTATTAAAATTTATTGTTATAATTCTACAATAATATTCTTCTCTAAAAAAAAATGACAAATACTCAAAGGTAATCAAACATTTGGAATTAAATTATTTTACTATTAATGAAAAGGTTCAAAAATAAAAAATATTTATTAAGCACATTAGTACAAATATCATAATGATTTTTTAATGAAAGGTTTACAACCAAAGTTATTTAAAGAATAAATGAGATTTGGTTATAATGATAATAATTTATAATTATATTGATATTTTGACTTCATTAATATGTTTCTAGTATATATTATTTATTTTTTATTATCTTATTATTATGTATATATTACTATTTTAAGAAATATTATTATGTATTATTATAAAATCATATATATTTTATAAGTCTTATATAATAAATTATAATTATTATAGTATATAAAAAAATATTTTGAATAAATAAAATATAACCACTATAACTTATACTTAGTATTTTATTTTATTATGATTTTATGAAAAAATTACGAGAAATTATTATATTTTTTGTGCAAAATGATTAATATATTCTAATTGGATTAAGTAAAAGAATATTAAAATATTTTTAATTAATAGTGTGAAAATATTCTTAAATAATATTTTTACTAAAAAATCAATTATAATGTGACTTAATTAATTAAAAATAATTTTATACATTATTATACTAGTAAAAATTATAATTTTGAATTTTGATTCAAGTATAAATAAATACACTTAATTTAATATATACAATTATATATGTATATATATAAATTTTATATAAAAATGTATAATTATAATACAAATCAAGAAAAAAATTAATTATTAAGTTAAAATAAGATTTTAAATTCTGTCAATAATTTAGATATATTATTGAATATATTATTCATATAAAAATAATTAATTTTAAAATTTAAAATTAATATTCAGTGATAATATTTTTATTTAAATAATTTAATGAGCAATGCCAATGATATTGTGACGTATAAGACGCTTGCTGTTTTCATGTTGATATCATATTTCTATTCACTAGTAATTAACTTTGTGTGACGTGACCTTGAGATACTCTTTTGTCTGTAAAATAGAGAGTACACTCAGCCAACAATTGGGAAGCAGGTTTTTTATTTTCTTTTGGAACTGGTAGTCCCAGTAGAGTAAACGCCAACCAAACTAACAATTGAGAAAAGTGTCATAGTCCCGATGTTATGCTTTGCAGTAAACATTCAAGGAACCACCATTCAGTTTTGCCACCCCAGTGTGGTTGTGTGTGGCATCATGAGGCAGTGGCGGGACTGTCGTGTCCTGTATCCTGGAGCTCAATGAAGCCGGCCTGTCGTCTATTGGGTATTCAACGATTCGTCAGCTTCGGCCGTTAGGAGCCAGTTCATTTGCTGTTGGGGGTGGTGGTCGCTATTGTTCCTTCCTGTTATTCTTAGTGGATAGCATCATATTTATGAGGACTAAGAATTCATTTTACGCTCTCTCCATTCTAAGAGATCAAGCAAACAAGAAGATGTAAACATAAAATCCAATTCGTTTGATTGCTCTTGCCAATTCAACATCAGGGTCTGGATGCCTGTGGATAGTGCCAAGGGAGCAGGCTTGCAGAATTTTCATGGGCACTACCTTAGACTTTGGAACAGGAATGGCAATGCAGCAGGCCGGAATGGGCATTATGTATTTGGAAACACCTCCAAACATGATAACAAGCAGAGGCCAAAGAAGGATGTAAAAACATCTGTGCACTTGAGAGGGTATCCAAACGAGGCCGAATGTCATGTAGTGCCTAATTACCACTTGAAGGATTGGTTTGGCAAGTGCCATAGGATCCACTCCAAGGTCGTGACATGAAACTGGATTTCTTCATGATTGGACATCTTGCTAACAAGGGAAAAAATGAAAACACAAACCACATTCATGCAAGCATTTTAAAGTATTTACATCATTAGATGCCAGTGAAGTAAAACCATATAAGAAACATGGGAGGATCTCATCAAAGCATGAGTCATAGACTAACAGTTCATTCCTAACTGCACACATAAACTCAGCTATAGAGCTCCCATTCTCACACCAGTATCTGTGGGATAAGAAAGCTGCCCACTGCTAGCCCTCGAATGGTTAACATAGTAGAGTTCAGATACTATTCCTGTAAAGACAATGAATGCAGCTGCAGCCCCAAAGACCCCCTTTCTCAACTTCTGGCATGAATGTTCAGAGGAAACATTATACTTGGTATGGTAGGCATTTCGAACAGAACCCGCCAGCAAGCAGACTTCGGCAATGAAAAAGAATACCCTAATACATGAAGGCAGTAAGAAATTTTGAATCAACAAGGAAAGCAAAATATAAAATGTCTTAATCAGAAGAATTTGCAAGCAACAGAACTCTTAAGTTGGAGCTAACAAATAGCCCAAAAAGAAAGACTAATACTAATCCGGACCCAAGAACAATCATCTAATCGATACTCTGCTTAACCACGTACCAGCAGGAGATAAAGAGGACAATTGCCCATGTCCTGGACCTGCTAGGTCCCATTGCCTTCCCAAAGCACAAGCATCGACTTGCAACCATTATCAGCGCTTGACTGGCCATCAGGAAGAGAAAAGCACCCACACCCAGACCAGTTGCAATATCTGAATCATATTGACAGTACTTGAAGCTTCCTTTTGTTACAACCAAGGCCTGTAATGAAGAATCAAAAGATAAGTTCAAAAGGCCAGGCCCCTCACAAATGCAGTAATATGGAATATTTTTGTTTCAGCAATCACTCACATTCTGTTGTCAAGTGTGAAACCCACGGAGGTACAGAAATTCAAGATAATGTTGCCATTCAACATTTTTAGGAAATAAGACATTCTCCCTCCAAAAACAAGAATTTCCTTCTACTTTTGAATTTATTGTCAACTGCTGCATCTGTTTATCACACTAGATCCTAAGTCATATGGCATTTAATTTGCACCCCATATAACCCATTTACAGGACAAAAGGTGTAAGACTTTTCGATGAGCCTATGAACAACATTGTAAGTTTTGGAACTTATCCTCACCACCCAAAGAGGTGCAGGCACCATCCTACTTCAGTGGTCAACCAGTTTGCAAGAATGTGCTGAGGTGCTAAAACTCCTCTGGGATAACCATATGTTACTGTTCTTGAAGATTGCAAGAGTCGACATGACATATGGTAATTGTGTCAGCAATCCATGATTTTCGAGATTGATAATTTAGTGAATGCTGACAAGAACTAAAAATCTCATCCCCCTTCTGTTGAAATATAATTGCTCACTGAGCCGTAAGCAGCTAATTGACAAGCTTCACCTCAAGGGATCAGTACAGACAGCTCGGATCTTCACCTCAAGTGTGAGGAAAATGTAGCTTCAATCTAATTAATTCCTTCTGTAAGAAATTACCTAAATTGGAGTTTGTCCCTCTAAAGTCTTAACACACAGTACTTATCAATGACAGTGCATTGAGAATCAAAACTCACTTAATTATATATATATATATATATACAATTATGTATATGGGAAGACAAATTAAAGTGATTCAACAAAAACTAAACTTTGGCAACTTCCAACCATAGTTGTCAACAACAATTTTTTAACTAGTTTCCTTGGCACTTCCGTGTAAATATTTATCACTCAGACATGAAGGGCAGCAAAATCTGTATAAAAAACTAAACTTTGGCAACTTCCAACTATAATTGTCAACAACAGTTTTTTAACTAGTTTCCTTGGCACTTCCGTGCAAATATTCATCACCCAGACATGAAGGGCAGCAAAATCTGTATAAATAAGATGTACTCAGCCAGGTTCTATACCTAGACTGTAGATATCATAGCATAATTTTAGTTAATAAGCCAAAGCAAGGCATAGAATACAGAATGTCTACAGTAGGACGCGTATTGAATTAAATACACCATACTGATCAACCAGACCATTGAACAACGCGTAGATTTGTATGAAATTGCAGGAAGAATTTCTTCTACACTGACTCTGCCCAGCTAAATTCAAGGGGGTTGAAAGCCTATTAGAAAAAATAACAGGTCTAATATTAATACTAATTTTAATTTATGGTAGTTTACAACAATTTTACTTGGGAATTTAGGAGTAATTGACTTTGCACAAGCTTTTTATGCAAAGTCATGGTTCTACAGAGCTAGCTAATATCATCAAGAAAACTACCACTAATAGACAAACCCATATGAGCTTCTGATTATTAAATACCACTGAAGCAAAAACAGCGAAAACAACAGAAAAAACAGAAAAAAAAAATGTGCATGAAGGAAATCCTGATGGAAAATAAAAATCTTAACAAGAACACCACCATCAACCATACCCACAAAACTATAACATGCACAAGATTGTATAAAGAGCAAAAAGCTGACCTGGGTTTTGTTAAAAAAGAGAAAAAATAACAGGAAAGCAAAAGAACTCACAGTGTTTCTCCTCTGTTCAGCAGCGACAGCAAGTGAGAAAGCAATGACATCAAAAACAAAAACCACCACCAGTACTATTGTTGAAGCCATCTTTCAAGACACACAGCACAGAGAGGTATTATAGACAATCACCAGACAGTCACTAAGCAGCCGGTTGTTATTATTATCTGCTAATACCACCATCAGTGCCACAAATAGATGTCATTATTATATATATATATATATATATATGTATTCACCACCTATCTCTGGGATCTACTTTCTACTCAGAGCTATTTAAGACAAAATAAGGGTAAAAACCAGACGACGATACAGAGGAGGAGGGGTATGCGTATTTGATTATTAACCAATTAGGCTATTGTTAGCTTAATCTTGCCTCACGCAAAGGTCAAGTACGCAAAAGCATTTATTTGCGCTTTATTTGATACGTTCTTGGTGGGTTTTTTTTTTTTTTTTTTTTAACTAAAAAGTCAATAAAAAGAAAAGAATACAATAAAAAAAAAAGGTCTAATATTCCTTTGAGTTCTCATGAATCCTTTGAGTTTTTCTTGTTGGCTTGGACCGTTAAGTCTTTTTTTCAATTAACATGTTAAGTGAAATTAGTTAACCCTTGTTACTTTCTTATGCATATAAAAATTTTTGCTTAGTCTTTTCTCGAGGTTTTGAGCTTTAATTTTAAGAAAAATTGTAAATTTTATAAAAATAAAAAATATATTTTTATTGTATGACTCATAATTTTATAAATTTTTCAATAATTTTGCTTAAACTCGTCTGAGCATATTTCGATTTAAATACTATAAAAAAAGTTGAAATTTTGATTCGATACCTAACGGGTGAAATTTATGTTATATTAAAATTGTATTACATGTTTTTGGTGCATAAACATTCGGTATTTTAATATATAAAAAAAAAATTTTTTTTTTTTACGGACAAAAATGAATTGCTATCGTTTCCACGAATATTTGACAAGTCAACCACTAACCATTTCAATGTTAAAAGAAAAAATAAAAAATAAAAAGAATTGGTATCGTCGTTTATGCGGCAATCAATCCACGTTAGGACATCCAACCTATTGTTTTCATTGTTAAATTTATGCAGATAAGTTCCAAGCTCCATAGAGAGTATCGATTGCTGCGAGGTTAGGCTGATTGTGACAGGTTCTGTGGATAAGTTCCAAGCCACAGGTTAAGCTTTTCCACGGTGGGTGGCAAGATCCTATAAAAATAAAAAATAAAAAATAGAAAAAATGGAAAAAGAAGGTAATTGTTAAGATTGTGTTCCATTCAACAAAGAATAAGAAGTGAAATCTTACGATGATTGTTCCTTTTTTGTTATTGTTTGTGAGACAATTTCACATGTTAATTTTCATGCACTATCTTCCTAGTCTAATAAGAGAGAAATTATTCATGCATATACTAAACGCTTCGTGAAATTCTGATCCTCAAATTATAATTTTAAAGTTGTCACGTTAAACAATTTATTAAGTTATAAATTATATAATATAAATTTTACTTTTTTTTATAAATTTTATATTTCTTATTAAATTTAAAATAAGATAAAATAAAAAAAAGTTATAAAATGGGCACATCGTCAATTTTATAAGAATCAGTAGTAGTAATCATGAAGAAAGGCCGTCGCAGGAGGGTTCTTCTTCCTTTATTTTTTTTCTTTTTTTTTTTTTAATTTAAGAGAATCTGCTTTCCACAAAGTGGATTCCACACACAAAAAAGCTAGAAGTCAGGTGAAGAACCATGGGAGGAACAACCATAAACAACGACTTCCCTAATGTAAATTAAAGTTCCCACCGCACCTTCCCATGTGCCCTACCGGCGCTGTTTAATTGGCCAAAATAAGAATTCTATCCGGCACATGTAACTTGTTATTTATGTGTTTTTCCAGCTCGGTCCTTACAATCAGGTGCGTTCTAGTACAACGCTGTTAGAACCTAATCCTCCCTCGAAACCGAAAAAGTCAACAGGTTGAGTCACTTTCATTGCAATTTTTTTTTTATCAATTAAATTACATTTTTTTTTATATAATCACAAATTAAATTGATCTTTTAATAATTATTTTCTCCAATCTTACCGATTTAACCTCGATTGAATTGATTGACCTTTTCAATTTTTTTTTTATTTTTTTATTTTTATGGTTGATCCAAACGAGACTTTCCAACCAATTCTCGACTTTTTGGGTCCGAACAGCCAACATGGTCTGATTCTTACAACACTCTTCTAGTATGGCATTCACTGAGTTTAAGATTCCAAAGTAACCCATAACGTAATGATAATTCTAGATTGGATAATGACATGATATTGCTTTTAGTGGACAGAGACTAGACATCTGTTCACCTTAGAAATCAGTTTAGAATGTTATATTTAGACCTCTTCATGAGCTTGGGAACCCGTCTGCCTAATGCCACCCAACGCATACAATGAGCAAAATTAGATAACAGTTTTTACCATTCTGACTCCTTCCATCTATTTTCTTGATGACTCAAAGTAATTAATTTTATGTTACGGTGAAATAACTTTGACACTCCTGCTTCATATTTATTGAAAAAAAAAATTATTATTTAAAATTAAAAAAAAAAAAGTTGAAAAGACCCCCATCGACTCAGGGGGTCTCATCGAAGCAGTCACTAACGGCAAGCATTTCTCTCCACATGCTCTTTCTTAGGGGCCACGAATTTGGCTGCTTATTCATCATATTCAAAGTGTTGTGGATGTGCATTGCATTGCTACAAGATAAAATTTTGGTTGGTACAGCTTTTATGGTCACCGCAGGCTCCACAAACATTATCTTTTATATAATAATAGAATATCTTATTTGTTTTATAATAAATATCTTTTACTTATTTTCATTTATAAATATATGTTAAAAATTAGAATGCATAAATTTATATTTGCATTTATTTTTATTTCAAATTTTTATATCTTATTATTTTGTTGGTATTTTTATACTTGTAGATCTAAATTTCTAACATTATACAATCATTTTCTTACAAGCAAAAAAACAAAAAAGAGAATGTTTTCAAAAACTTCTTGAATTAGGGTTGCCACGCCGAACCTCTCCTCCATTTAAATAGAGCACCAAACATTAGGCCCCAAAACTTCACTTAAATGATTTGCAGATGGTGAAGGGGTTGTGAAGCTGTATGTCCTTCTGTTGCAAGTCATGGACCATGGTCATGGCCATTTTGCATATGATAAGAAACAATGGAGACAGTTACCCTCCGTGGCTGATAGCAATTTGGCTTCAGGAATTTTAAAGTGAAGTTATAGGCGCAATTCTCGAAGGAAAAAGGTAAAAATTATCCTTCAAAATTTTTAATTTTTTAATATAATATTAATTTTTAATTTAATTTTAAAATTTATTAATCTTCCTCCTCAATGTAGTACAATTAAAAATAATAAATTAAATTAAATATTATATTGTACGTGCAAATAAAAAATATATATTAACAATCAAAGTATATTTTTAAATTTTTATCTTTATAAATAAGAATTAGTAAATATACAAATATATATATATATATATATATATATATATATATATATTAACAATATATTTTATATGTTTATATTAAATATAACGTCTACTTTATTTTTTATTTTTAAAAAATTATATTTAAAATAATTAATAATATTTTGAATTGAATTTATATATATATATATATATTAGATTACATTAAAAAAATTAAAAATTAGTTTTTAACTTATTTTCAATTTTGAAAAGAGAGTACTAGTTGCATCTTCAAGAAACTATTCCACCAGCTAAGACTCAGTTTAGTTATACTGGCATATTTTAACTTTTAATTTTTTATATTTAATATTTTATTTTTATGATATTTGTTATCAATTTAAAAGTTCAATTATATTCTAATCGATGATCGCGGTTTAGATGAGAAGGCGCGTAATGCAGAATCCCAAAAGCCGAAGTAGAAAATTGGGCCGGAACTAAAAAGCTAATAAACCCATCTACCAATTACAAGAATATTAGAACCCCAAAAGGGTCCAACAAAACCTCTTTCAGGCTTGGGCCACGGCCCACTAATACCCACTAACAACTCGGTGTTTAATTGGGCTGTCTACGTCAATGGGCATATCCTCAAACACAATACAAAGTTGTCGAGATTTTTGTGCGTTTATCTTAAATCGGGTCAAGATCTTGTTGTTGTGATTCGAATATGGCCCGTGATTTTGTTGGGTTGCTAAAAATTTGGATCTTCCCTTACTAGTTAATGGTGTTTTTTCAACAAAATTTATAGAAAACAAAATTATCTAAATTCTTAATTTTATATTTACGTGTCAATCTCTAATGCCTTATAAACCAACGGAAAGCACCCATTTGGTCAGCCAGACTCCAACAGTCAAAATGGAGCCCCTTTTTCTTTAGCCCACGTTTTCTTTTCGTTTTTTTTCAATTCCCCCCTTAAAGTCACAGGCCATATAACATGAAATCATGCAGTCTTTTTAGAACTTAATTAATCGTAAAAATATACTAAGGCAACGAACAGCAGGTTAGTTAATAATAATAACCTACAACGCGTCCGTGATGGGTTTATTAGCTGCACAAAAAAAAAAAAAATAATAAATAAATAAATAAATAACTTAATCCTAAATGAGTGTCAAATCAGGGGCACACCAAAATGCCGTGTAAGAGCTGAACTAAGAAACAGTCAAAATCATAATCTTTATTGAACTCCTTGCTTTTTGTATCCTTATACATCATTGCAACCCACGAAATTGACAAGTTGCTCGCTATATCAGATCATGAAGGAGAAATTCAAGAAACGGAGGGGCGAACTTCCAACTCGAGATCCTGACTTTCGGGTTCGATTCTCCAATTACGTGTACCATCTGTATTTGGTACACTCGTCCTTCGTCCCCAAGGAGGCAACGAGTGAAGCTTTTGCCTCAATGTTCAAAAAACGCAACGCTTGTCCTGGACGTAATAAATCACGAGCCTCGAGATAAGAGGTGAAGACCACAATGGTTGCTTGTCGAAGTTTTCTCACTTTTTTTATTCAATGTTACCAAGATGTTAAGAAACTGACGCGGCTGTGTGTCGGCATGAATTTTATCAATCTTGCAGTTGGCTTCATTGACCAAACGAATTTGATGATTAATTTTCCCTCAAATTAAATTAGAAAAAAAAAATTAGTTACATTCGAGAAGAATAAATTTAAGTAAACATTATTATTTTTTATATTATATATTTATAATTTATACTATATTAATATTTTATATATAATATAAAATAATTTATATTACATATAAAATTTATCTCTACTACTTAAATTCATAATTTTTGAGTCCATCTAATTAGACCCAATCAATTAATACATAACAAATCTATCTTCTAAGCACCCATGGTTTTCAACCCACCGAAACCAACCATGTGAAATGGTCAAAAAAAAAAAAAAAAAACTTATTTGAAAAAGGCACTCTCAGATGCAGCACATCTGATTAGGAGAGGTTAAAAATCGATTCACTCATGGGGTGGGGTGGTCTCGCTTCTTACGCAAATTTCTTGTTTAATCGAGGCAGTATACCTTAATATCGATTTTAGCGATTACTGTGACATGGCCTGCCAGTCATGATTAAAGGTGGCGTGAGGGGCGAACGATTTATAATTTTGATGAGACATGAACCAAACCGCTTCTCATCATCATCATGTTGTTTTTTTTTTTTTTTATCTCAAAACTGATGCAAGTGGAAATGGAAATTAAGAAACTTTAGGGGGAATCAAAAAATAATAAGAGGCCACGTTATGACAGTCCACAGCAGCAACAGGTTACAATGTCATTTTCCCGCTCGCTACTTTGGATTGGAAGAACATTTTTCTTCCTGCAATTTATGCTGAGGCCAAAGTGGGTTCGGTAAAACTAGACCACCGATCCAAAAAAGTTGAAGACTTGACCATTTCCAAGTTGAGGATTATGCAAGCTTCTTTATTGACGGCAAAGGCGTCAGCAAAGAAAGTTGAGTTCGATGAACTTTGCCCCGTATGGCAATAGCCATTCGGCTATTATCAAAGTGCGTGAAGCAAAAGCAGTCACGGTGTGAAATGGGAACGTCTAGAAATCAACATGTCATTCATTTATTTCTTAATTTCTAACTGTACTTGGCTTATGTTATTAAATTTATGAAAACGCGAACTCTGCAGCATTTAGTAGCAAAATCTAATTACTATTACCATTTAAGTATATTTGTCAGAGATATTCGAATTTACGGCTTATATGATATAAATAAAATTTTTAATCATGTAGTTTAAATTTTTATATTTTAAATCAATGTGACCAAGATCTATTTATTGTAATATAAGATAATGTTTACAAATTTCGGGTTAAGTTCTTTTTTTTTTCTTCTTCTTCTTCTTTTGATTAATAACAAAGATTATATTATTTTTTATGCATAGACCCAATCTAATCTAAGAAGATTCTATCAACTTAAAGACAATTGAAATGGCTAGTAAGTAATACAAAGTCGGACAAAACAAATGCAAGATACATCCACTGCGGCGCAAACCTAATTGCGAAGCTTGATCACGACGGATTGCCGGTTGAGGGCACAACATGCAAGAGGTTGACTTCCCTCACGTGGTGTAATCCAATGTGGACAAAGGGGAGGAATAGTTTATAAAGACTAAGATACGTATTGAAATTGCTAGCAATACCGTGGAAAAGTCCGTTCCCATTTCATTATAAAACTCATAGCAAGACTTAATCATAGCAAGCTGCAAAACCAGACCAAAAGCATGGCTTCGTGCTCTCCTTCTTCCGCCATCACTCCTATTTCCAACACCTCTTTCTGCCCATCCTTTCCAAAAACGTCCCAAATATCCATTATCGGAAGGCAAAGGCCTCGCCATATCCCTAGACCCGTGGCATGCAAAGCCACAAAGAGTGACAATAATGATCCCCATCAAGTCAACCCCACCACAAGAAGAGACGTCCTGATTGGCATGGGAGGCCTCTATGGTGCAACTAGTCTGGGAGATCCATTGGCATTTGCTAAGCCAATCTCAGCCCCTGACCTAAACAAGTGTGGTCAAGCAGACTTTCCGGCCGGCGCCAAGCCCACAAACTGCTGCCCTCCGCCAACCAACAAGATCGTTGACTTCAAGCTCCCTTCATCAAACTCGCCCTTGCGGATTAGACCCGCGGCTCATTTAGTTGATGATGCATACAGAGCCAAGTTCTCCAAAGCCCTTGAGCTCATGAAGGCTCTCCCGGATAGCGATCCGCGTAGCTTCAAACAACAGGCCAATGTTCATTGTGCCTATTGTGATGGTGCTTACCACCAAGTAGGCTTTCCAGATTTGGACATTCAAGTTCACAATTCATGGCTTTTTTTCCCTTTCCATAGGTGCTACCTTTACTTCTTTGAGAAGATATTGGGGAAACTAATTGATGACCCAACTTTTGCGATGCCATTTTGGAACTGGGATTCGCCTGATGGCATGCGAATGCCAGCCATCTACACTGACCCTGCTTCACCGCTGTATGACCAGCTCCGCAGCAAGAGTCACCAGCCGCCAACTTTGATGGACCTTGATTACAACGGCCGTGACACCCCCATATCAAACCAAAAACAAATTTCTAGCAATCTTGCAATAATGTACAGGCAAATGGTGTCCAATGGCAAGAATTCTAGCCTCTTCCTTGGTAGGCCATTCCGTTTAGGCGATGATCCTGATCCTGGAGCAGGTTCACTTGAAAATATTCCACATGGTCCGGTTCACATCTGGACAGGCGACGACACGCAGCCTAATCTTGAAGACATGGGCAATTTCTACTCTGCTGGAAGAGATCCAATCTTTTTTGCCCACCACTCCAACGTGGACCGGATGTGGACGATATGGAAGACATTGGGAGGCAAGAGAAGAGATTTCACTGACCCAGATTGGCTTGACGCCTCGTTCCTGCTCTACGACGAGAATGGCGATGCTGTTCGCGTCAAGGTTAGAGATTGTCTTGATACTAAGAATCTAGGATATGCTTACCAAGATGTTGACATCCCTTGGCTCCAATCTAAGCCAACCCCAAGAAGGATATTCAAGAAGATTGGCAAGGCATTTCACATCGGCAAAGTGGCAGAAGCACAGGCAGCCGAAGCAAGAGGCCAAAATGCATTGACCCCAATCAGTGCATTTCCTGTGGTGCTGGACAGAGTGATAAGTACCATGGTTTCGAGGCCGAAGAAATCGAGAAGCAGGAAGGAGAAAGATGACGAAGAGGAAGTCTTGGTGATAGACGGGATCGAGTTCCAGAGAGATGCGGTGATCAAATTCGACGTTTACGTTAATGAGGAGGATGATGCATCGCCTAGTACACCAGACAAGACTGAGTTTGCAGGGAGCTTTGTGAATGTGCCCCACAAGCATAACCACACGAAGAAAATGAACACATGTTTGAGGTTGGGGATTACAGATTTGTTGGAGGACTTGGGTGCTGAAGATGATGACAAGGTGATCGTGACCTTGGTGCCTAGGACTGGTCAGGGCCTCGTTAACATCAGGAATATCGAGATTGAATTTGCTCAAGATTGAGGGATAAAAACTAGCAGCTTGTCATTGCTTGGACCCGAATTTTACCACAGTTGTTTCTTCCACTCTGTTTTTGGATGTGTGACCTGATGAGCCCACATTGATGCTTCAACGAATGCTTTTGTTTTCAATGATTAATTCGCATAAATAAAAGAACATGTTGGATCAAATCCGGGGCTACACTTAGGAGGGGAGACTGTATGAAAAAGAGATAGCTACCTGTGCCAATGACCCAAAAAAGAAAAAAACAAAAGAAAGGAATGTGTCTGAAAGAATAACAACCCAACTAAGAAATTTTCGCTCTAATGATCTTCTCAAATGAATTTCTTAGCATTTCATCATTTTCCTACGGCGCTATGAATCAGAGGCAATTATGCCTTTTGATCTGGCGAACCAGCTTAGGCGTCGTCAATGCTGCTTAGTTTTGCATCAACGTGGGCTCTATTAATCACGTCAACTGTTGCATTATCATAAGTCCGGTCCAGTACCAATTAGCCAGCTTAATTCTTCACAAACAAACCCAAAGTCACAAACCTTGTCCCTGTCGTCCCCATGTAGGAAGGTAGGGCGGTTTGCTCGATCTGCACTTGGAAGCAGACAAAGAGAAGCCTCAATTTTTGTGGGTTGAAGGTAGACCGCCAGGGTTGGGCTGGTAGGCTACCAGGTTTAGTATCTATGCATCCTCCAGTTCTATAAATAACGTGTAATGGTTGTCATGTTATATTTTCGTGCTGATTATCATGCCACGTGATAATTTATTTAAAAATAAAATTTGAAAGTTCTAAAAAATCTGTAAATTATAAGAAATCTAAAACTTCAAAAAAAAAAAATCCAAAAACTTTTAAAAAACTCTGACAAAAATCTAAAATTTCCAACAAGTCCAAAAATTCAAAAACCAATATGAAGATTTCAAAAAATAATCATAAAATTCCTCTCTTTCTCTTTCTCTGTGTATTGCTCTCTATGTATATCCCTATCCCTTTCTCCTTTTCTCTCACCTTCTCTCTCCATTTATCTCCTCTCCTTATTGTACCCATAATCTAAACATGCAGCATTCTTGTTATTTTTTCGCATCACTCACCTCTACAATATAAAAAGGGAACGACTGTTTAAATTTGCAAAGGAGAGAGGTAACAAGGAGAGAGAGAGAGAGAGAGAGGGGAGAGTGATAGAGAGAAAATAGAGAGAGAGGGATAGACAGACAATTTTTACATTGGTATCAGGGCACTGATTTGCGGCGATCTTCGCTCCACTTTGGCTAGAAAAAAAGAGGCGATGGCTGATAACACCTGACAACGAGCAACTGAGGACTAGGCGAGGAAGCATGACCAACAGCTACAAGAGGACACTCTCTGGAGTGGTTACCCTTGCATGTGGATTGCTTTTGTTTAGAGGCTTGCCAATAGCAAGAAAGAAACCACTCTGAGATGCAATCGCCGCGCAGACAGATCATAGAAACCTTACAGGCGATGCAGAGTAAGAATAAAGGCATGATTACAGAGACCCACTTCATGGGTAGACATAAGGAATCCTACCTTCACGTTGAATCCAGACCATGGACTCCAGCGAGAGCAGCTTGAAGGGTTCGCAAACCACTTATTGCAGCACCAAACCAGCACCGAAGCAATAGAAAATCAAGTTTCAGCAGTTCGGGGGAGACAACCCATGGGGTTGGGTCCATAAATATGAGCAATTCTTTCGCATGTATAGCATCGGGGAGGAATCCAAACTGAAAACCGTCACCATGTATTTAAACGACAAGGCAGATGTTTGGTTCTAGGGTTGGGTTACTGCCAAACTAACTGCCTCCTGGACTGTCTTCTAGAACGACTTGTGTTGCCGTTTCAGGGACCCTCCACTACCAGACGCAAGTACCCATAGTTTTTTGAATAATACAATGTCGAGGAAGATGAATTGTGAAGTACAGAGAACGACACCAATGGTTGTAACATTCGCAAATAGGGAGACAATCACCTGTTTAGAGAGAGGTGCTCGACATTCACCTGGAGAATGCACGAACACTCTTTTACGATGGACGTCAGTAATTATTCCTCTCAGGGTGTGCGACATCGTACTGAGGGTAAATTGGTTGAAGGCCAATAGCCCACTTGTGTTGGTCGACAAGTCCATGACACTGTCTTTTACTCGAAATGGACGGCCCATTGTATTTAACAGATAAGCACAGCTTGCAAGAACCTAATTGATGATTGAAAAGGGGCTGGAGAACTTAGTTAGAAAGGCAGGCCTCGGGATCTAGGCTCACTTCTATTGCTCGTTCGGCCCAGACCCAAGTACCAGAAGAATTACAAAGGGTGATTTGGGAATTTTGGGATGCATTCAAAGAACCTTGTACGTTACTGCTAGACCGAGATCACGGCCATACAATCCCTCTTGTTCCGAGAGCTTCGTCGATGAATGTCGGGCCATATCAACATCCCCTTCACATTGCCATTACTACTGGACAAAAAGGAAGGATGGAACTTGGAGATTATGTCTTGACTACTACCCTGTCAACGCAATCACTGTTAAGGATAAGTTTTCGATGTTCATAATTGATGATTTATTGGATGAGTTACACGGTTCACGAGTTTTTTCCAAACTCAATTTGCAGTTAGGATAGCATCAAATTCGAGTTCCGAAGGAGGATGTAGCGTAAACAGTTTTTTTCAGGACGCATTACGGATACTTTGAGTTCAAAGTCATGCCATTCAGCTTAATGAATGCTCTAGCGACCTTTCAATCACTGATAAACCGCATCTTCACCCCAATGCTACGCAAATTCGTTTTGGTATTCTTCGACGATATCCTGATGTATAGCCCGGACTTGATATACCACGCTAATCACTTGACACAGGTCTTGTCCATATTGAGGTAACATCAGTTATATGTGAAAATATCCAATTGTCCATTCGGGCAATCATGGATTGAATAACTGGGTCACCTAATTTCAGACAAGGAAGTGGCCACTGACCCTTTTAAAATCGCAGCGATGAGCTTTTGGTCGATACTTACCACAGTCAAAGGTCTACAAGGTGCCCTTGGGTTGACTAGGTATTATCGTAAATTCATTCGACACTACAGAATTATCAGTACAGAAGGGTAGCTTTATGTGGAGGCAGGCAGCACCAGAATCCTTCGAGTAGCTCAAAACTGCCATGTGCCAGGCCCCTTTATTAGCGCTGCCAGACTTTGACAAAACATTCATTATAGAAACGGATGCTCGTGATGCAAGAATGGGCGTTGTTTGAATGCAGGATGAACACTTAATGGCCTATTTTAGCAAACTCTTCGGTGCTAGGGGCAGGGGATTAGCCATTTACGAGGAGTTGCTGGCAATCATTATGGTGGTCACCAAGTGGCGGCATTACATTGAGGGGCAACAATTCATCATTCAGACGGATCATTAGAGAATTAAACACCACCTACAACAGTGATTGCACAGTTATGTGCAGCAGAGAGGAATCACCAAGCTCCTCGGGCTTGATTATGTCATTCACTATAAGAAGGGGCATGAAAACTGGGCAGTCGATGCCTTGTCCAGACAGAATAAAAGCAGTTGCTTGGTTGTTACAGCTGTGGTGCCTAGGTGGTTAAAAGACATTAAAGACAGTTACTCCAGGGATGACCTTGCAGCAGAAGCAATTGCAGCAGCCACGGGAACTAAGGACGCCCAATCCAGGCTGAGGTACCAGTGGGGACTCTTGTGGAAATGGGACAGAATTTTTATTAGGAATAAGAATAGTTTGCGTGAGCACTTGATCAAAGTAATGCATGATTCGGCTGTGGGTGGTCACTCGGGTGTCGGAGCTACTTGCGAGAGATTGAAACAACACTTTTACTGGCCTTGTATGAAGAAGGCAGTTAAACATTGGGTGCAATCTTGTGATGTCTACCAACGATGTAAAACTGAGAACATTCCATACTCCGGATTGCTTCAGCCTCTCCCAATTCCCGGGTAGTCCTAGCAACATCTCACGATGTATTTCATTGAGGGTCTACTGGTCCCGAAAGGTGAGAATGTAATTATGACCATTTTACCAAAACGGCACACTTCCTGGGATTGAAGCACCCCTTCACAGCCAAAATATTGCCAGATTGTTCTCTGGACAAATTTCTCAACTCCACGAAATCCCCCAGACTATCATTTTAGACAGAGACCAAATTTTTACGAGTCAATTCTGGTAAGAGTTGTTCAAATTGGAAGGGACCGACCGGCAACTTAGTATAACCTATCACCCGCAAACCGGCGGTCAGTCAGAGAAGTTAAACTAATGTGTTGAGAATGACCTCTGATGCATGTGCTTCCTGCGACCTCGACACCGGCACTGTTGGCTTCCTTTAGCCGAATGGCGGTATAATACCACCCATCATTCAGCTATCAATATGACTCCTTTTGAGGTCTTATATGGTTACACAGCTCCTCATTTAGCTTCCCAGCCCACTATTGGTACGAGAAAGGGTGCATTGGCTGAGTTTTTTAAGGAACGACAGGTTCTCACTACATTAGTGGGAGAACAACTTCAAGGGTCCCAACAAAGAATGAAATTCTATGCAGACAAAAAAGCAGACCGAATGTACACTGAAGATAGGAGATTGGGTTTATTTGAAGCTACGACCATACAAGCAAGCTTCCATTGCTGTCTGTAGAGCTAACATCGAGATTTTACAGACTATTTTATGTGATCGGGAAGATTGGCGCAGTCGCTTACAAGTGACATTACTTAAGAAGTCTGTGAAAGCGGGAGCTACGGTGTCACGACGGTTACCCTGGTCGACACCAATGGACAATTCAAGATAAACATGCGTGGATTCTGTTATTGAATACAATCTAAACTCTTTCTCTCTTACCCCATTCTCTCTCTCTACACTCTGTTTTGCTCTGTTGTTCTGTTTCTTCTTCCCTGACCATTACATATTTATGGAGTTTGATTTTAGATTTTCTGTTTTTTTTTTATGATTTTTGGGTTTGTTTTGAAATATTCAAAATTTTTAAATTTTAATTTTCAACAAAATTGTCAAATTATTATTTTTTGATAACGTGACATCTTAATTAATATCAAAATCTTATGTGGCAGTCTGTGTGCCTGTTGCCACTCAATGGAAAAAAATAACGAAAAATGGGTCAATTTATGGTTTTTGAGAAGTCTTCCGATTTCGTGAAATGAAAATTTTTGGATTTTGTTCTGTCCTTCGTGGAGTTCGGAAGGAGTCAGAGAAAATGGATCACGGAGTGCATTTCTACAGTAGACATGTCAGTGCTAGTAAACGGGTGTCCGCGAAAATAGTTTAAGATGAAACGTGGACTTAAGACAGGTTGATCTGCTTTCTCCATTTCTCTTCTTATTGGTAGCAGGAGCCCTTTGTCACGGCTTCATTACCTTTTTCCCATAAGGCAACCTGTTGGGGTGTGCAGTACACCCGCTTATAAGGCCAAGTTCTCCCTTTTCCCTGACGATATGGGAGTGGGATGACCGCAACCCGTTACATTCTCCCACACCGAATTC
Source organism: Bruguiera parviflora (assembly GCA_019804595.1). Taxonomy (NCBI): domain Eukaryota; kingdom Viridiplantae; phylum Streptophyta; class Magnoliopsida; order Malpighiales; family Rhizophoraceae; genus Bruguiera; species Bruguiera parviflora. The sequence continues at coordinate 5,772,518 of CM034060.1, forward strand.
ATCAACGTCCTCGTCGATGTTCTTGGACACGCATCGAGCCAATTTCTTGGCATTTCGCGCCAAGTTAAGGTCCCACGGTGGGAGGGGTAGGCTCTGATACCACTTTGTCACGGGGTCATTATCTTCTCCCCAAAAGGCAGCCTATTAGGGTGTATAGTATACCCGCTTATAAAACCCAAGTTCCCCCCTTTCCTTGACGATATGGGAGTGGGATGACCGCGACCCGTTACATTCTCTCACACCGAATTCATCGACATTCTTGTTAATGTTCTTAGACACGCACCGAGCCAATTTCTTGGCATTCCGCGCCTAAGTCAAGGTTCCACGGCGGGAGGGGTAGGTTCTGATACCACTCTGTCACGGGGTCACGGGGTCATTACCTTCTCTCCAAAAGACAGTCTGTTAGGGTGTGCAGTACTTCCGCTTATAAGACCCAAGTTCCCCCTTTTTCTTGACGATATGGTAGTGAGATGACCGCAACCCGTTACACCTTGATGTCTTTGTTTAGAAAGGCAATGCATCTCGGCATCGTTGAAGAGATCTCTTTGGGAGAAGGGGTGCAATTTGTCGCATTTACAATTTGATGATGGCACGATCCTATTCGGTGAGGCAGATTATGAATCCGCTGAGAATTGTAAGAGGCTGTTGAAGTGTTTTTAGTACTGTTATGGGTTCAAAATTAACTACTCTTTAAGAATATGATTGCTGTTATGGACAATTGAGCGAGGTTCTGGCTGAGTACTTTGTGGGAAAGCTATTGGCGAAACATTTGGGTTTGACTTTGGGGCTTGGCTCAAGAGCCAAAGCTTTAAGGAATCCAATTATCCGTAATATTAAAGGTAGATTGACAAAATGGAAAGATAGGTACTAATCAAGGGCAGGGAGACTAGTACTTAAATCAAATCTTGTCTGAATTCCTTATATTTATTAGCTTCTTATATTTAAAGTACCCTCGTGGTGTGGCGAAGAGGATTGAGAAGCTCCAGAGGATTTTGTTATGGGAGGAGAATGGCGATAAGAAAAAAGTTCACCATGTCCCGTGGGAGCGATGGGGTGACCTTGGCGCAGGAAGAATTATGAATAAGAATGGAGGATTATTGACACTAGGTGTGACTGTCCTCCTTCCCCCGCCAGACAGCCCGTTGCTTATCTCCCAATCATACAAAAAATAATGAAGGTTGAAATCCCAGGTCGATTGCAATTCATAAATTCTCTAATCTTGACGCAGATGAAGGTGCATTTATTCTCACTCAAGATAACAGAGTCCAAGTTGCTATTTTTTTTCTCATTTGTTTTTAGTTGCGAACTGGTGACTGGATTAGGGTTGCTGCTTAGAAGCTTCTTCGAACAATCTATGGTGTGACATCTACATTTCATTTCCGACATTTAAATGTACCGTGTGACATTGGCAATGAGCAGCTTGCATGTGCTTGTGTCCGTGTGTGTGTGTGTGTGTGTGTGTGTGTGTGTTGGGGGTGGCGGGTGTCGAAGGATGATAGTTCTAAATTTTTTTTATGTATCTAAGAACTCTCTATATTCTCACTGATTTGATTTGATTATCAGAATGCTAATCTGACCTTTTAACTGTGTATTCTAGTGCAAGACCTAACTCTTACTTCATCCGCCAAACTTTAAACTTCGCAGTTCCCGTCACATGTCTCTCTTGGTGAGCTCTTCGTCACTGAGGAAAAGGCCATTTTAAGATTGGAATATAGGATCCAATGGACCCCATGTTCGGGTTGCACTTTGAATGGTCCAACTCGAATCAGAATGGTCTTTCCAAAGGTGAAGCGAGAATATTTTATGTGAGCAGGTCCGAAATTCACCTTGGGTCTCTCCTAAAAGTCCATTCCCATCCCGACCAAGAGCCAGCCAACCTTTTTATTATTATTATTATTATTATTATTATGACTGAGTGGAAACTAGTGTAGATTCGTCGAATTTTTATTTTTTTTTTATAAAAAGAGGAGAAATGTACCAAACAATAGTAAGATTAGACAGATCAAGCCTAATGGCAAGTCCACTGGAAGCATTCTCTTCTCCGATGGAAAGCCCACCAAAAGTAAATTCAAGCTGCTATCATGAACCCAGCTCAAAGCCCTGAAACTCCCAAATCCAATCTAAGCTTTATGCCACTAACACCTGTCCCAAAAATATAAAATTCCCAATTTCCTCAAAGTATCATAACCTGATCTTTTTCTGGGCCTCAAGATCTTTTAATTTTGGTTTTCAGTACCATTTAGTCAAAACTTTTAGTAGTGGATAAGTTTTACTCCATAACTTATGCATTTGTTAAAAGAGTTTAATCCCCACCCCTTAATACTTCTGTGTTAAGGAATGCCTTTAACCATGGTAAAATAATTTCAATCATATTTTTGTACACCACTATTAATCACTAAATATTATTGCATCATTATGATATTACAATTATAGTTTCCGTGCTACTACAATTCTCGATGTTTATTTTATCCAAAAAAAAAAAACAAAAAAACAAATCCAAGTGTCACAAATCTCAAATTTCTTCTAATAAATGGCATTGAGTTCTGTTCAACTTTGAACGATATTTTGGTGACAATATGGAGACAACAAGCTATGCTACTCTAGTAGATGGAATATTTAATGCTCCTTAGTTTATTACGTAAACAATGTGCAAATAATGCAAATGCCTATTGGAACCTTTTTTTTTTTTTTTTCTTGCAACTTGGTAGGTTGGAATGTCTCTCTCGTGATAATACTTAAGAGTTTAGACTTTATTCTTGATGGAGGAGTTTGAGATTTATGAGGAAAAAAAAAAAAACCTTCAATTGTCTAGCTAATAGATCAAAGAATTTATACACGCTGTATAGTTGGTGGTATTTTCAATATTTTAAAGAAGTATTCCGATTCAAATTTCGAAGGATGATGCGCATTTCTCCAAAGCCATTATAATTTTGAGTGACTAGCCCTTTGCAAAGCTCCGAGCAAAAAGGGAAGCGACCATCTCGGTTCTTAAGGCAATATAAAAAGGGATGAATTAAGTTTAATTAATTTAATAATTTAATTTTACTTTAATCTCAATTTTAGAGATGTATAATAAAATAAAAGACATGAATATAAAATAAGTAATATAAATAATAAAAATAAAATATACGCAATAATTTATAATAATTTAATTTAAATTAAAATTTTATATTTAATCATTTAAATATAATTTCAATAAGATTAATATAAAATTTTTATAAAAATCAATAATTTTTTATAATAATTAAAAACTTATGTTCTAATATTAATTATTAAAATACTCTTGTTATTTTATAATTTCAAATTTTTTTTACTTTTATAACTTTTACTTTTTGATCTTTTCACTTTTAATGATTTTTTGTTCATTTGATTTTTTTTTTTTCCATTCAATACACAATACTCAGTGTTCTAAGTGTCTAGGAAAAATTATAAAATTCTATTCTACCCTAAACTAAAAATAAATACTAATTGTTAAACATTGATATTTTCTTAAAAACAAAAATTTTTTTCTTTAAAATACCAATCAACTGTAATAATTAAATTAGTTCACTAATTGGAAAATTTTAAAATATTTTTAACTTTTTAGTCTTTTAGTTCTTCAATTTTATTGGTTAATTGTAGGTATGATATTAATTTGAATTCTTTATAACTTTTTAACTTTCTATATTTCATTTCATTCAACTATCTCAATTCAGTGCAACCACAATATTGTCAATTAATTTGGAATTTTTGTAACTTTTAGAATTCTACAATTTGAACTCTTCTTTTAGTGTTAAATTAGTGGTAATACTGATCTATTCAACTAACCCAATTTTTTTTTTTTTATAATTTCTTTTATACTTCTTTCTGCCTTCCTCACATTGTCCGGTGGATACCATCAATTGGCTGGTCGCTTCTTTCCATCTTTTTATCCATATCTCTCAAGATTTCATTTAACATTTATCTAAAATAAGAGATTTGATAAATAACATAAAATCTTTGTAAGATTATTGACTTATTATAAATTTGAAATTTAAAAATTTTACCTAGAGTAATGTAAATTAAAATATTATATATTAAAATTAGTTTATATTGTCAATCAATCAATCAATCAAAGATTTATCAAGATATTGTGAGTGATGGGACAATTCATCCCCGAACTTCACTTTTACTATTTTACTTTTACTTTTTTTTTTTTTACCCTTTTTTCACTACGTTTAGACTAGATCGAAACAAAGTTAAAGTGATTATAAATTTCAAAACTGTGACTAATGAGTGAGGATATTAGAAAGTGTCCATGGTGTGTAATGAAGTTCAATGGAAAATAAAGGCTAAAGGCATAATCAAAACCAAACTAGAAAGAGCTTCATTACACGGATGCCATCAATTTGATTTATCTCAAACATAAGCTCAAATTGTAATACCGCGACCATTATAATTATATATTAAAAAAGTAAAAATATATGATAAATAGTTGTGATGATGTTATATATTGATTTAGTATCTGAAATATTGTTAAAATTAATCTCATCTAAATAACTTTATCTAACTCGAAAAATCATGAAAGTATGAAATGCCCAATAGCTGGAATCCTATCAACATCTCTTTTTTGTCGTAGAGACCTAACTTTTTCTCTCCTTCGAACGACATGCAATTTGCATATTTTTTATGTGCAATTGCAATAAAGCTTCAAACAGTTGAGTCAAACCTTATCATGATCAAGCTTGATTTGCGCAATAAAGGAGAGTTAGTGTTAGCTTCGTTCAATAATGACCTTAGCTCAAACTGAGCCTGCTAATATCGAGACGAGATTATAAAATTTTATCGGATAGCTTATTTCATTTTTATACTATTAAAAAAATTGAAAATTATAAAAATTTATTATCGTAAATAAAATTAACATGACAATAAATGATTTAGTTTAATAACATATATATATATATATATATTGTAATGGGTCTAAAAAACATTATTTTTATGAGAGTTTTATAATGATTATTTCTTGTTTACTCGTTTGCAGTCCTAGGCTGGACCTCCCCAAGTCCTGTTCGCGCTTGCTTGATTGCAATCCTGTCAATCACGTGGGTAAGCTTTGCTTTGTATACGTGTGTGGGCAAAGAGGAAAGAAGAAGTAATAGCTCAACGACAAACTTCCACCAAGAGAAGTGAGCATTGAAGGATGGGCGAAAGACAATGTGTCCTTATAGCTGTTAAAATAGATAACGTGAAGGATGCAAAAAAGACCAATTTTAGAAGTCGACAGATAGTTGGATAAGGTAGTAGGAGTGCCCCCCTTTCGATTTGGGTGCTGACAGAGGACGGGTGTTCTGAAATAATCCGATACAATT
>CM034060.1:5777854-5866205 GCA_019804595.1 Bruguiera parviflora
TTGGGTGCTGACAGAGGACGGGTGTTCTGAAATAATCCGATACAATTTACCTAAATAACGACAGTTTAGAGTATATTAGTAATCTGTTTGCCTTTGTCCATCTACCAAGATCTTGCGTAGATTTTTATCCTTTCAGCTTTCTCGGCAACGTTCCTCGATCTTGCCAAGATTCTTACATTTATATATAAAAATCGAGAAATGTCAGGAAAAAGCAAGGGTATGTTTCGTATGTCATTTTGAGGGGTTTAATCACATAAAAGTCCACAGATGTAAATCTTTTTTATGATTGATGCGAAATGTAAACTTGGAAGACGAAAGAGAACCATAAACTTATAACATCCGTAAATTGAGAGGTATGATGAAATTCAAGAAAAAAAAAAAAAGGAGAAGACTAATTAAGTCGACTTTGAATTTTTGGTTGAGAGTGATTTTTTTTTTTTTAAAAGATCTCACTAAAATAAATCAACGAAAAATATTTTATATACTTAATTACAATTTAATTTGAAATTATTGTTTAATTATTATTACGTAAGGTTCATTTATTTTACGCTCATAATTTTTAATGTTACACACTGACAACGACGAAAGGCGAGGTGAATAATAAGGAAAATGCATTTCGTGTTCCCCTCTTACCGCTTTACATTATCTCTGTTCCTGAAACATTACTCTTACGAGTATTACTCGGTATCAAAAGCACACGCTAAAGTGAGATTCAGACCATTGCGTTCTCATTCACCAACTCTCACTCGATTTTACCAACTGAAATTATTTGATGCTCTCGCTTTTAAATTGTATTTTTTGCATTTTGGACGGTTGTTCTACGTGAAATTTACCGAATAATCTTTGGATTCTGATGTCAAGTGGCCGCTTGATGTAACATTTGGATGCAATCTTTCAACCATTGAGGGGGGCCACCCCTCTGGAGCAATGGTATACGTGTTCCTTATCTTCTTGGTCTTCACGCGGGGTGTGAATGACTTGACATGGAAGCACGAAGTGAAAGTGGCTGGCAACTCAGCAAGAATTATTGGGTAATGAATTGTGTGGCAGAAAAAAGCAGTACCCACAAAGCATTAATCGTAACCCCAGAGAGCAAATCACCATGACTTCTTTCTCATCTCTCACCGCCATTGCCACTTCCTCTTTCTGCCCCGCCTTGCCAAGACCGTCCCAAACTTTCAACGGCAAAAGAAGAAATAGTCCCCGTATACTCACAGCTCCTATCAAAGCCTCGGCAGACGGCGATGACAACGATGGTGGGAACTCCAGAAGAGATGTGCTCTTCGGTCTAGGAGGGATAATCTTGGGCTCAACTGCTGTTTCTGAACAGTTTGCCTTCGCTCATCCCCCAATCAGGCCGGCCTTGCACGGTGTTGACGTGACAAAGGTTGGATATTCTGGTCTGGGCGACGCAGCGATGGCAGCTGAGAAAAAGAAAACGCTGACGCCACTGAGTTCGTTCCCCATAGTGTTGGACAAAGTGATAAGCACTAAGGTTCCAAGGCCTAAAAAATCGAGGAGCAGTGCGGAGAAAGAAGTTGAAGAGGAGATCGTGGTGATCGACGGGATTCAACTCAACAGAGATTTGAGCGCGAAGTTTGATGTGTATATTAACGATGAGGATGAGACGCAGATCACACCAGAAAACTCAGAGTTTGCAGGGAGCTTTGTGAATGTGCCACATACGCAGAAGAAGACGACTACAATGAAGACATGCTTGAGATTGGGTATTACGAATTTGCTGGAGGATTTGGAGGCTGAAGATGATGATGATCTTGTGGTCACTTTAGTGCCCAGAATTGGACAGGGTGTTGTTACCATTGGTGGCATCAAGACAGAGTTGCTTCAAAATCTTTGATTTACTATTTTAGCTGCATCCTGGCTATGACCAAGGAAGTGTAATTTTTGGATACCATAAAAGCTCCATGTGTGCAACTTGTTTAGTGATATAAAAATATCCCATAACGCCTAACAAATCCACAGAGCAACAACCATTAGGCAAATGTCATAGCAGCAAGACGAGCTTACTTTCAGATTAATCCATGGCCATTCATAGCGTTCCAATAAAAAGACTTAACGTGAGAATCCCTTGCTGTCAAATCCCTGAAGTTAGCATAAAATGAATGTGTGCCATTCAATTTACTGGTAATTGGTAAATCGTTTGAAATTTTCCGGGACATTCTACCATCAAGAGTGCAGGAGAGGAATTCAAATAAAACATTTTCTTGTCTATTTTCTCAAATCATCGAAGCCCCTTTTGTCCTGTAACCTCCCAAAATAAAGATCTGCAGTGGATTTCTCGTGAGGTCGCTGCGCTGAATGGTTTCTTGGTCGGTGGATTCACATTTGGTTTAGGATTATACCAGGTATCTTGTTCTAGCGGCCCCACACGAGATCAAGATTTTTCCAAGGCACCGCGGCGGGGCGCATGGTGCCTCTCTCTGATAGGAGGAGTTTGATTTCCTGGTCAGAAACTCGAGCAGGAAGCTTGGACTCTACGCTACTTTGATTTGGTAGGAGTTGGACTCGACTCCATCAAGCCCAACAGTTCTAGTAATCTTGTCGAGTGATGCATTGCTTGTGGATTAGAACGCGGAGAGTAACGATCAAGTTATCTTATTGTGACCAAAAATCAAAGTTATAATTGGGAAAATAGTTTCTCTCAAATCAAAGTCAGGCCATCTTTTGGTTATGATTTTCGTTAGAATTGAATTTGAAGTGAAAAGATGTTCAAATCAGGGCATCCAACAAATCTAAGGAAAAAAAATAAAAAAGAAGCAAAACGTGTCTTGGTTCCAAGATAGAGTTCAAATAATCCGAAACTTGGTTCGTTAATTAAAACAAGCTCCCGGAAACTGAAATGCTAGAGGTAGAAGTTGGGCCCCTTAGATCTTGAAAGTCCATTCCCACCAAAATCTTGAGAATGTGCTAATCATCACATCAAAATTTACTTTTCTTTGTCAGCCCCACCAAAAAGGAACCAAAACCAAAAGACAACATGGTCTGCATTACACCTGGTGTCTGTTCGGCTAGAAATATGAGGAAAGTTGACAGCGAGTGAAGGTGTGAAACACATAAGATCCACTAAAATGGGTTAGGTGAAAAACCACCCAATCCCTCCTCTGTTTTCACCAAAGAAAAAAAAAAGAAAAGCAAAAAAAAGAAAAAGACCCCAAGAGATATAAGAATATAAAATGAAGAGGAACCCACATTTGTTTTTTTTTTCTTTGTTTTTTTGTTATTTTTTATTTATTAAAAAATCTACTAAAACATGAATTATATATAATGTCATAATTTTGATAAATTCTGTACTTTTTTTAAAGAATTATATTCTGAGGCATCTACAATAGATTTAAAATTTTTAATCATTAAAAATATCCCCGGAAGATTTTTTTTTCTTTTTATGGTTTAGTTGGGTCATTTAAACTACTGAATGGAAAAAAAAAATATAAAAAAGGTTTGTTCTTCGCTAATTAATAAGCATATTTGTGAAAAGAGATCTACCAAGGGATCAATATAGATATATATATTTATTTCTGGTCAATTATGTCTTTTTTGGCTAGCCATGAATCAATAAAAGGCACCCAAAATCTATAGATAATCTAAAGAAAAGAGAATTTAGATATTATATATTATGTGTACTAATATTAATAAAAGGCACCCAAAAACATATCCGCAAGCATATTCTTAGAGCGCTCCTCCCACGGTAGCATATTCCGATTTATCCTGTGGGGCAAGTCGGAGAAATTGGACTTTGTTCAAGTTTGGATGCTCCCGTCAAAATCCAAATCAGATGGGGTTAGTATTGGGGGCCAAATGAAAGGAGGAGGAACATCTATATCTTTTTCTTTTTTGTAATCTTCCTACAAGTTACTTGTTGAATATTTACACCAAAATTTGCTTACCTAAAAATAAAGACAAATGAGTTAGGCTCATCTTATAAGCATAAGATTGATACAAAAATTAATCACATTTTTTATTTTTATAAATAAATAATTTTTTTTTAAAAAAAGATTATGTTATTATTTTATTGATCTTGTTATATATTCGAATAAATGCAATTGCATAAACGTTGCTGTACCAAGTATTTGCTCCAAAATTCGAATTGGGTAAATGAATCCGAAGAGACACCTATCAAACAATCTAAAATTTGATCATGAAAGCTACTCTTTATTTTGTTAAAAAAAATGGGTATATTAGTAGATGGAAAAAGCAGGACCACCTCCTCGTTTTCCATCTTTTTTCCTTTTCTTGGCTGCTTCTCCTTCATTTAAGAGACGCCCCCGGCTTCCGTCATTTTCCAAGTGTGCCGCGTGATATAACCTTTGGCTTTCCTGACTTTTGGTCCGTTTCGGTGTGTCGCTTTGTGCATTTATTATTTTTTTTCTATCCAAAGTGTTCGATTTCTGGCTTCAGTCCCCACTGTCCATTGATTGTGGTGTTACAGTCCCAACCTCTCGCATCGTTAACATATGAAAAATTCAGCATTATCAATCAGCATAAATTTTTAAAGTGATTAAAAATCTAAAATCTTATTTTTAAAATTTTAAATTTTAATCAGTCAATGAAAATAATATAAACTATTTAAATATAAACTCAATTTTTTTATTATTAAAAAACGAAGAGAAATTTGTACGGAACGAGCCACGATTACGATTATGGGTGTCCAAACGATTGATTGATTGATGATGAAGTGTTTTTTTTTTTTTTTTTTTCCTTTAGGTACATTAAAATTAAATGAACAAAGCTTTTTAGGACGTATGGTGCTGTTCCCGAATCGTACCATTATTTTTTGTTCGTTGATCATTGGAACCCTCACCACCCAAAAAAGCCATTTAGAAAAAGAAGTAAAAATGATGGCGTAGGTACACCATTATCCGAACATGAATGGATGTATTCAATGCACTCGGACTTTTTTTAAAAAAAAAATAAAAAAATGTATTATATATATTTAAATTATCGTTATTTATTGATTTTTTTTCAATAAAAAAAATATACCGTAAGAAGGACCCACGGACCTGCCTGTCGAAACTCATTATCACTCATTTCTGCCACATTGACCGCAAGGACCAATAGAGAGAAACGATAAAATCACTCACGCGGAGCAATGGCACAGGGGCTGTGGATTCCTGCCACGAGGTCGCATAAAATGAGTGCCTGCGCACCGATGGCCATCTTTACTGTCTAGCGGAGATGGTCCATGAAAAGGGACCCATTTCTGGACACCAATTATGAACCGACATCTCAAACCCGGTGCAAATTAAACATGTTCAAAAGAGATGCATAATCTTGAAAATATTGACCACAAGTTCATATTTTAAATTTGGTTCGTTGGTTAAATGAATTTAAAAATAAAATTCAGTATCTCATTATTTTAAGTTTGGCTCATTTGAAAATAATATTCCCTTGTACGCTTGTTTTTCAATGATACCGTTGAACAGCAATATGATTAATTGTTATTATTATTATTATTATTATAAATATAAATTATTATTATTATTATTATTATTATTGTTGTTGTGATGGTGACCAAATAATTTGTTGGCTTTTCGTCCTGGATGAAATACGTTGTCAGTTACAGGCTAGCAGCAACGCTAGAAATCAATAATTCTTCCGTCTACCGCCGCTTGCTAAGAGGTCAGAAGCTCTATTGGTAGTTTATTAGAATATTTAATTTTATATAATTATAAAAATAATTAACTATCTTAATTGAGTATTATAAAATTTATTATTTTATAGATTCAATTTAATAGACCCAGTTTATTATGTCTGTTTTTCTATTTTTGTTTACCACCAAAAAAAAAAAACAAAAAACGAAAAATCTTTCGTCCTCCGAGTCTTCTTTGCTGTTAATTGGAAAAGTAAAAAATTAAAAAATAAAATAAAATAAATTATATATATATATATCGGGCACGAACTTCTTTAATTAAATGATTTTATATTTTCAATTACAAACCTGGATATCGCAGTTGAAAATAATCTGCAACTTGTGTGGTTTTTAAGAAGGAGACCCACGAAGCGTCATCTGTGTATTATACATTCGGAAACATGTTCGCATCTCATCTACTAGAAAAGTACATTAGTCCAAAAACACATTGTCTTGGTAGAACCATGAAGATGACATTAGTTCAACTTAGATGTGTTTTTTTTTTTTTTCCCTTTCTTTCTTTCTTTATTTTTTGTTCGTCTTACATATTTTATGTTATTTCTCATTTTATTTAACGATTACCCAAAAAAAAAAAAAAAAGAGTTAATCTCGTTGAAAGATGAAACCACCGTGAGCGAGGCATGTTTAGTTTATGTAAAACATGGGGGCCAACCCATTTTTTAAATTGGAAGCATCAATACGAATACCCAAAAGACAAAAAATGCGACAGATATTTATATTTTATTAATTAGATCTAACGTATCTATCACTTTTTCTTGACCAAATTAACAAAAATTCTCAAAATTTTCCGACTTCGAGCGGCGGGGGGGTATCATTGATTTTCAAAGTCTAAAATAAAATAGTCCGACATCATGTCACGTCGCGACCCCACCACATGACTTTTCATTACAAAATTCACCCGGCCGTCGTCAATAATTCAATTGTTTTTAATCCTTTGTGGTACCGCTGACAGATCCACAATATCTAAAAATTCGATTTTCTGCAACCATATCGTCCTTTCGAGTTAGTACTCTCACATGGCTGGGCGCTGCATCCAGGCACGACGCAAATCAGGAGTGTGGGCCCACAATGTTTTTGTTCTGCCTTTAACCTTCTTTCGTGTAAGGAGCATCTTTGACGTGTTAATAGTCACTGTCCTCTCTCTTTGAGCACCCGTCGTTGCTGTCACGGACTTGGCCTTGTACACCCAACGATCCGTACGTTACTGGCAAATCGCTTTGGATTCTGCCTACCCCCGACGTTTTTTGCAAGCCCGGCGATGGCGGGAAGTACAATTGTAAATTTTAATTAATTAAGGTAACAATTTAATTTTATTTATTACATTAAAAAATTTTAATAATTATATTTATTTTATTTTTCAAATTCATCCAACGTGTTATTTATATTAATTAAATTAGGCTCTTATTTAGTACTTTTGTTAAGTACAATTATTTATATATTATATTAATAAATTTAATGATATGATAATAAAAAAAAATATTTATCATGTAACGTATAAATAACCGTCAAATAATTGTATTTAATAAAAAGTATTAAAATGTAAGTAATTATCAAGTAGTTATTATTAATAAAAAATATTTTATGAGATTAAATTTAATTAATTAAATTAATATATTAAATAAATTTAATAAAATAAAATAAATATAATTACAAAAAATATATATATATATATATATAATTAGGGATTAAAAAGTCTTCGAAGCAAAATTTTCCCAAATTGATCTAATAATGTGACCATAGCCCAAATTTGTCCACTCTACCAAGATATGAATAGACTAGTCGATGAATGCATAATTGTCAACGAAACGTGTAACCTCTTGGTTTACCATTTTCCCACTTGAAAATTTGAGTCATTCACGATTTGTTTTCGAAGCACGTTTAGGTAACAACGTTTAAGAAATCGAGTGAAAAAGTACAAAAGACATGGCTAAAATACGAAGAAAGACAACAAAAAAAATATATATATATTTTTAATATTGCAACGTACAATATTTTCTTTTTATTACACTTTATTACGTAACATATGTCTACTATATATTCTAACAAATATTATCAACTAGAATTTTTCTTATTTTTAATGACTATGAGTAATGAGAAGGGGGCAGTGTTGTGTACCGCAAAAGATAATTTCTTGTATTTATTATTTGGGTTTCTACACCTAGCTGCCAAAATTTGGTACCATTTGTTTGCTTTCTCGAAATAAGGGATACCGAATGAGATAGAAATAGCTTTTTTTTTTTTTTTTTTTTTTTTTGGGTTCTGTTTTGCAATTTGCAGTCAGGTAGCTTCTAGGCCAATTTATGAATATTTTGACTATTTTATCTCTCTAGTGTGATGAATTGAATAAACTGTCATTGCAAGACTAACATTTATTTTCATATACAATTTTGGGTAGAGACAAGACATGAACGCCTGCCAAACAGGAAGTTTTATTACAAGCAAATCGATCAGGACAAGAAAAATAACCAACAGAAACGAGACAAATTGTTCGTACGTGTCTTATTGATTTCGGTCGGATTCACTGACTGGCTTAATAATTTTGTTTTTCAACCATTTTTATCACAATATTAAAGAGACTTTTTAAACTCAATCCGTATTTTCTTATATAACAACTGTCCTCTTCTAGTATGGAATTTCAGTCTAATTCTCCTATTTCTATGATGTTTAGGGACTTTAGATCACCGCACAAACACCGAAATATAAGGTTTAAATTGAAAATAATTTCCTACGTCACGACATTTTTTGATCTATGAATTCTTTTTTTTTTTTTTAAATTGCTCACACATGAACACCATTTTTGTATTGAATCTGTCACATAATTTTCAGTTAAGAGACATATAAAATTTAAAATATTAATTAGGATAACACGTCAGAAAATTAGCGTAAGTAAGTATTTTTAATTTCTCTCTTTCTTTTTTTTTTAAGAAACATGTTTTTAATTCACATCGGGAAATGTAGCAGGCAGACCACTAATGGTGCTTGCATATTTAATGTTGTGGTCCGCTGCACAAATGGTCAATACCTACTACGATAAAGGTAAACTCGCACCACCGTCGTTTTCTTCGTGTTTTCACTCACTTTTACGGTTTTACCTGATTACATCATCGTATATTTATTTTATATATATTAATATCTATAAATCCTTATTTCAAAAATATATAAAATTTCATTTTTTAGATTCAAATAAAAAATTTAATTACTCTTTTTTAAAAATTAGTTTTCAGGTGATTAACTGATTTGAAAAGCTAAATAAAATTAAAATCTTTGATTAATTTTTAAAATAATCCAACCAAAATTTTGGTTAAACCATAAACACCGTTATTATTACTCCATGTGGGCACATGATCGCAGGCTCCTTTTCGCGATTCTCGCTTCAGTACCATGATTAAGACACATGCTTGGATGTTTTCAGACCTTTTCCCAACTGTGGCAGCATTGGCTCTGAATCAATAGCCTCGTCGCCACATCAATTATGTTTACTACAGATCAGTATTTTCACAAATAGCACAAACCATACTCGTAGAACAAATAGTTTAAAATTTAATGGATCGAAAATTTTTTTTTAAAATATAATTTTTCATTTAAATATTATATGAGTTATTTAGGAGGTATACTAATAATCATTTAAATTTTTTTATTTTTTAATTAAATATTTTTAATTAATTATTAAAATATTTTTTATTTAAATTATAATATTTTTTAAATAATTTTATTTATAAATAAGAGTTTGTCTAAAAATTCAATTATTCTAGCAAATAGACACTTTCAATAAAGATTTCTCAATATCTTTTTCTTTTACAAATTTCACAATTTTAGACTTAATCAAATATTAATTTTATTTTTACTAATACTACATTAAGTGATATCAAAATAGGTCTCACCAATTTTGATGACAACATGAGATGGAGGGAGTATCTATTATCCTTTTAACAAATATTAGGGAATGCAAGTCATTTGATCAACTATTGGTGGTTAGAAGGCAACATTATAAAACCTTGGTCAAAAGTTTGATCAATTGAAATGTAAACTAACAATTGACTCAAAGCTTTTCAAGTGGGAGGTGCAAATAAAAAGTAGAGCGAAAAAAGGAATCAAGTAAGAGATTTTGCTCGTAGTTTGCCTTTCGCTTGATTAATATCTATAAATTTGCATAGGTGTCACACTTGTATGGTAGATTCTAGTGAACAAACAAATCTACATATCTATAAGACTTATGCTATAAGTTTTGATGTTAAGGATAATGATTATGATGAGTACCCATATTATGCTAGGTACGAACAATCACAACCTTACCATTCTAAAAGGTTAGATGAATTTCAATTGAAGGTAAATATTCTTATTTTTAATGGTGAATTAAATATTGAAAGTTTTATAAATTGGTTAATTGAAGTAGAAAAGTTCTTTAATTATATGGAAGTACATTAAGAACGAAAAAGTCATATAAGTAATTTGTTGGTTAAAAGGAAGAGCCTTTACTTGGCGAGAATAAATAAAAGACCAAAGGAGAACAAAAGGAAAAACTTTAGTTAAAGACTAATATAATGAAACAAGTTTTAAGGGGAGCTTTTCTTCCTTTAAATTATAAGCTTATTTTTTTCCAAAAATATCAATATTACAACCAAGGCAATTAGTCAGTTCATAAGTACCCAGTAGAATTTTTCAAATTGTCTGAGTGCAATAACTTGATGGAATCAGAAAGTCAACATGTTTTGAGATACTTTAATGGATTGAAATTGACTATTAAGGATAAAATTAGAATTCAAATGTTAGACATATATGAAGTCATAAATATGATATTTAAAGTTGAGGTGATATTATAAGAAAAGCACAAAGTTGAATCTTCTCGTAAGTCTTATGTTAATATTATCAAATTTTTTACAAAGAAAGGAAAATTGAAAGTCTCAAGCTAATTAGAAAAGGTGGTGGCCGACAAAACCACAAGCATACAACTAGTTTTTAAGAAAGCTACAATTTAGAATGCTAATCTTTATGATAAGTCTATACCTGACAAGTGCTTTTAGTGTAATAAGGTAGGTCATCATTCTTATGATTACTCACGTAGAAAGATAGTAAACGTAGTAGAGCAAAAAAGGAGTGATTAGAGTTAAGGATGATGAAGTTTATTATTGTCTAGATGGTAAGGAATGCAAGTATAAGGATGACATGTTCATGTATGTGATGAGAAAGTTGATGTTACCTCCTAAGTATGAGGATGATACTCGATGAAATAAGCTATTTTGTATCAAGTACACATTAACAACATATTGTTTAATTTGACTATTTGTAGTGGTGGCCAAGAAAATATTATAAGGATAAAAATTGGTAAGCAATTGAAATTACTAGTAAAATAACCTTTGAATTCATACAACATAGGTGTATTAAAAATAGTTGGAGAAATTTAAGTGACTAAATGATTTAAGGTTCCTTTCTTAATTGGCCAATATACAAATGAGATTTAACACGATGTTGTAAACATAGACGCTTGCTACCTTCTATTTCAGCAACTTTGACAATTTGACATTGATACACAACATTTAGGTCAAAAGAATGTCTATAAGCTTGAGAAGGATATGGTAAAGTATATGTCACTACTTATAAAAGGATGATCCTAAACCAATATTTCTCAAGTGAAAATGAGGACTTTTCTTATAGTTACCTACTTAGAATAGGTGATTGCAACTATCATTAAAGAATCAAAAAAAGTTCACGTGCTAGTGGTGAAAGGTGAAGTAATTGGTAGTTTATAGACAAAAATTTTATAAATAATCAAGCCATTAATGGAGGAATTTAATGATATTTTACTGAAGGAGTTACTAAATGGGTTAACACCAATACATGACATCCAACATCAAATTGATTTGGTTCCTAAAGCTAGTTTCTTTAATTTGCCACCTTATCAAATAAGTCCTAAGGAGAGTTAGATCCTAAAAGAGAAGGTATAAGAGTTACTATAAAAGCGGGTATATTAAAAGAGCTTAAGCCCATGTATAGTATTAGCCTTACTAACTCTAAAGAAATATGGTAGTTAGTAGATGTGTATTGATAATCGTCCAATCAATATGATCACTATGGAGTATAAGTTTTTATTCCTAAACTTGATAACATGTTGGATTAATTAGATAAATTCAAGGCATTTTCAAAGACTAATATAAGAAGTGGCTATTATCAGATGAAGATCAAACCTATATGTAAGTGAAAAATTGTATTTAAAACTCAAGACAATCTTTACGAGTGGCTAGTGATGCCATTCATTTTCTCTAATTCTCCTAACTCCTTTATGAGATTGATAAACTAGGTATTAAACCCCTTTATTAATAAGTTTTTTGTTGTATACTTTAACGATATTGTTATTTATAATTGATTAATAAAGAATCATGTTTTACATTTAAGAAAGGTGTTAATGGTGTTGTAGCCAAATAAGTTGTATATGCATTATATAAAGTATAGTTTCATGATCAATAAGTTATTTTTTATAGGGTTTTAATGGTATCTAGGTTGATGAGGAGAAAGTGCTAACAATTGAGATTAACTTATGCCTAAAATCCTAGGTGATATGTGAAGTTTTCTTAACCTAGCAACTTTTTATTAAGGCTTTATCCACAATTTCAGTACAATTATGACACCTATTATTAAGTGTCTAAAGAAAAGTAAATTCTAGTGGGAAAGGTAAGAAGAATTGTGTTTTGCTCTTATCAAGGAGAACTTATTTACTATTTTAGTATTAACCCTACCAAGTTTTGATAGGTTATTTAAAATTAAATGTGATGTCAATAGAGTTAGAGTAGGTGCTATTCTTTCCCAAGAAAAGAGACCCATTACATCTTTTAGTGAGAAATTACATAATACTCAACAAAAGCGGTTAACATAAAATAAGAAATTTTATATAGTAGTAAGGGCTTTGAAACATTGGGAACATTGCTTGATAGGACTTGAGTTTATCTTATATTTCAATCATCAGGCTTTAAAGTATCTTTATAGTTAAAAAATAAATTAATACTGACATATATGCAAGATGGAGCACTTTCTTACAAAAGTTCCCTTTCAAACTATTTCATAAAGTAAGTTAATAGGATAAAGTCACTGATACTTTAATTAGGAGAGTGTTATTGTTAATAACATTGAGTAGTGAGATCATGAATTTTAAATCTCTTTATAAATTATATAAATATGATGAGAACTCTGAAACAATTTAGGGGAAGTGTATTTAAAGGTAGCTTGCAGGTTATTTCCATATCCATAATGACTATTTAATACATGGAAATCAACTTTATATTTCTCAATCTTTATTGAGGGAGAAGATTATTCGTGACTTGTATGAACCATCTTAAGTGTTACAAAACAATTATTATTATTTAATAGTAATATTATTGGCCATAATTGAAGGACATTAATAAATTTGTCCAATTGTGTTATGTTTATCAAATAGCTAAAGACCAATCATAATTTGGGAATACTTGTTTATGAATTTTATTTTAAACTTACCCCATACCTAACACAATATGAATTTTGTATTTGTTATTATCAACAAGTTTTCCAAAATAGGTTACTTCATTGATTGTAAAAGACCTATGATACCTTAAGTGGAATTCAATTGTTCTTTAAAGAGGTTGTACACTTATATAGAGTGCTCAGTCCATCATTTTTGACTACAACACTGAGTTTCTTAGTTACTTTTGGTCTATTATATGAAAATTGTTTGATCATCCCTAAAGTTTAGAAGTACAGTTCACCCCTAGATAGATGGTTAGACTGAATTACTTAATAAGACCTTAGACAATCAATTTCGAGGCATTTGTAGGGGCAAGTCAAAGTAATGAGACTTTGCTTTAGTTTAAGCAAAGTTTATCTAGAACAGTGTATTACAAGAAATCTCTTTTTTTTATTGTTTATACTAAATATCTAAAACATACTTTGAATTTGGTTAAATTTCTTAAAACTCTAGGCCTTAGCATTCAGTTTGTCATCTTGTAGAATAAGTGCAATTTGTTCAAGTTGATTTAAAACAAAAGTTAGAAATTGTCAATGAGAAATACAAACATCAAAGGAGTATGATATTTTAGGAAGGTGACATTGTAATTATGTTCTTTCATAAAAAATGATTTCCCATTGATTTTTACAATAAATTATAGTATAAAAAGTACGATCCTTATCAAGTGTTGAAAAAATATCGATAATAATACATATGTGATTGATCTACCTAGAAATGAGAGATTTCAAAAAATTTTAATATTACAAGTATTTATCTATTCTATTATACTAATGAAATACCATATTAAAAGGTTAAATTGAACTCAAAGTTGAGTTTTTCTTAAGTGAAGGGACTAATGTAGAATAAATAGCCTATAACTTTATGAATGTTAAAAGCACAAAGAAAAATTATATAAGAACTTAGAAAAAATTTTTAAAAGAAATATAATTTTATTAGTTAGGTATATGAGTTATTCAAGAATTATATTAATTATTTAAGAATTTTTATTTTTAATTTTAATATTTTTTTAATTTGTTATTAAAATATTTTTATTTGAATTATGATATTTTCTTAGTTAGATAATTTTAATTATAAAAAAGTGTGCAAATTTAAAGAGTAAACTATTTTAATGAATAAATACTTTTAATAAAAAAATTAACTTTATTATTATTTTTCCTTTTGAGAAAGTTTTTTTCTTATACTTATTTGAGTATTAACCTTATTTTTACTAAATACTACATCACCTTTATGCTTTTTTTTTTCCTTTCCCTTTAAGAGGCCTCTCACTTTGTAATTGAAAAGAAAATTTATCGATTAAAAAGGAATGAATTTAAGATATGGAAGGCAAATCAATAAACTATAACTTATTAAGTATTATAATTGTTTATATAATTGAAAGTCTAGAATTCTAGTTAAAATCAATTAAAAAAATGTAAGACAAATATATCAAGACTTTAATCGTGAAGCTGTAAGTTCAAACGAAAAAGTTAAAAAGATTTATAAAATAAATATTAATTATTATACTTATTAATTATAATTAATATATCTTTTTATATATTATACTTAATTGTAAGTAAAAATTATAACCAGTCAATATTTATTTCACATAGTTCTATAATAAAATTTAAGATCAAATAAATAATTTGTACTTAGCTTATATGTATCTGAAATTAGGTCCACAATTCAAGTTGCAGAGAGTTAGTAAGCATGGTTCTCAGGAATCCACTATTTACATACCAACGGTGGGGTATATAAAACATACACAAATGAGCTTTTTCCACTCAAAACACACACATATATATATACACTGGAGTTATTTGAATACACATTTATAATATTTATTATTAATTGTAATTATAAATGAAACATATTTATCAGCATCCAATTTATTACATCCACGCGAGTGTTTGTACTCTTAAACATGTTTCTAGATTGGTTGTGCTTAGCTGGCTAAACTTCTCTCTTCCTCCACCCACTCACCAGGGAATCCTTCCAAGCACGATCACGCGCACGTGTAAAATATGAAAGCACATAAACATGAAGTACTATTTTTCTTTTGTTTTTTTGTTTTTTCCTTTCATCCTCACTAGAAATCGGGTTTGCTTATGCTCTGTGAAAAAGTAGTTGTCAAAAATTAATAAATAATAAGGTAAAAAGGCCAGCAAAATGAGCTTATAAAACGACTTACGAAGCTTGATCTTCCGTCACAGATCCCAGCCAAACCCCAAAAAGATGGCTTCCTTCTCATCTACGGCCACGGTTCCCGCCACCATTGCCCCCTCCTCCTTCTGCCCCTCGTTTCCAAAGCCATCCCAACTTTTCATCAACAAAAGGAGAAGCAATCCCCATGTCCCTAAGCCCAGAGTTTCCTGCCAAGCCACAAATGGTGATGACTACAATGGGAATGCCACCAGAAGAGATGTCCTGATTGGCCTTGGAGGCATCTCTGGTACGACTGCCTTTTCTGATCCATTCGCCTTGGCTAGCCCTATTGCCGCACCAGAGATAACAAAATGTTCAGCAGCAGACTTGCCTACTGGCGCCAGACCGGTGAACTGTTGCCCTCCTCTAGATGCCACAATCATAGACTTCAAGCTCCCATCCAACCCCACAAAAGTGAGAATGAGGCCAGCCGCCCACAGCGTCAAGGATGACTACCTAAAAAAATTCTCCAAAGCCATGGAGCTCATGAGGAATCTCCCTGATGATGATCCCCGTAGCTTCAAGCAACAATCAGCCGTGCATTGCGCTTATTGCAATGGTGCTTATTCTCAAGTGGGGTTTCCAGACTTGGACCTCCAAATCCACAATTCCTGGCTGTTCTTCCCCTTCCATAGAATGTATCTTTACTTCTATGAGAAGATACTGGGGAAATTGATTGGCGACCCAACTTTTGCCATGCCATACTGGAATTGGGATGCCCCTGTTGGCCAGAAAATGCCACTTATTTTCGATGACTCTTCGTCACCACTCTATGACGATTTAAGAAACCAGAGTCACCGGCCGCCAACATTGCTTGATCTTGATTACAGTAGCTCAAAAACCCCCATTACAGACCCCAAGGAATTGTATGCAAGTAATCTTGCCATAATGTATAGACAGATGGTGACTGGTGCCACAAACAATGTCCTATTTTTCGGCTCTGCTTACCGGGCTGGTGATGATCCCGACCCCGGAGCTGGCTCCATTGAGACCACGCCACACACTCAGCTTCACATCTGGTGCGGTGACACAAGACAGCCCAACGGTGAGGACATGGGCAACTTCTACTCCGCTGGTAGCGATCCGATATTTTATTGCCATCATGCCAATGTGGACCGAATGTGGAACATATGGAAGGACATAGACAAAAAGAAGCACAAGGATATTTCAGATACCGATTGGCTTGATTCAACATTTTTGTTCTATGATGAGAACAAGAATCTTGTTCGCGTGAAGGTTAGAGATTCTCTCGACAGTAAAAAGCTGGGATACGACTACGAACCAATTGACATTCCATGGCTAAAATCGAAGCCAAAACCCAAGAAAACCACGAAGGCGACGGCTATGTCTGTTTTCGGGCAGGAAAAGGCAGCAGTTGCAGCTACAACAAGCAAAACGCTGACACCACTGAGCTCATTTCCAATAGTCTTAGAGAAAGTGATAAGCGTTGAGGTTCCGAGGCCAAAGAAATCGAGGAGCAGTTCTGAGAAGGAGGAGCAAGAGGAGATTTTGGTGGTAGAAGGGATTCAACTTGACAGAAGCACCAGTGCGAAATTTGATGTGTTCATTAATGATGAGGACGAGAAAAAAATCACACCAGACAACTCTGAGTTTGCTGGGAGCTATGTGAATGTGCCCCACAAGCATAAGGGCATGAGCAAATTGAAGACATGCCTGAGATTGGCGATCACGGCCTTGCTGGACGATTTGGACGCCGACAACGACGATAATGTGGTGGTGACCCTTGTGCCCAGAGTTGGACAGGGTCTTGTTACCATTGGTGGTCTCAAAACAGAGTTGCTCCAAGGCCTTTGATCAGGCATGGCTCTGGCTTTTGCCATGTTATCATCTTATCCATAAGAAGTGTTCCTGCGTGCTCCTCGTCTAAGTGTTGCATCTTATCTCTTCTTAATTTTCTTCTTTTGTGTTCAGATGTGTAAACCTGAGCCATTATGGCAGCCTATAGCAGATCTGCCCGTTGGCCCCGAGTGAATAAAGGAACGTTTCCTTGCTTTAATCTATTACAGCCATTTGATAAACGTTCTGGTCCTCAAGTTCAGTGTTTTTCTTCCTGGGCTATAAGCATGCGTCAATGGTTCTACGCGAGCTGCACAGAGCCTAAAACACTTCGAGCAGTTCTAACTGAACCAAAACTGTTTTGGAGAACCATTCTGGGTTATGAAGAACAAGCATCTGGAGGCGATGGGACTCTAACCCGTATTTGACTAAATTGGCTAAGCCACCAGTAAAAAACAACAAAAAAAAACCAAAAATAATAGATGATAACCTCAAATGTTAATTTTGGCAAATAACGGTGAGTGGATTTCCTGTCTTGTATGATAGATCAATGTTCGAATCCTTAGAGCAAGATACAAGTAGAGAGTTCATGGCACTCGATACAGGAGTTTGGTAATTATTCTGTTTGTTTCCACACACTTGACTCATCTTTGCCTGGCCCCAATGCAAGCGCCCCTTGGCATGTGCAGGAATTTATGTAGAGATATGTTAAGAGATTTTAAATTTAATAATTATTGTAATTAAATATATAAAACTTCATAAAAAATTATTAATATTTGAGTGTTAAGTTTTTATATAAAAATAATTAAGTTAAAATATTGATGAATAATTTTAAATTTTAATTTATAAAAATAATAATCAATATTTTTAAAATGCTTTTTTTTTTTTTAAGAAAGAAAAGGTAATAATATGATTATTATGATGACTTTCACTCGCTGAAATAGCGCATAAGAAGCTTCACCGGGAGACGGCGGCGACGCCCTGGTCAGCTGAGGAAAATGGGCAATTATGTCTTTTCATAATTATTCGGTTCTCATCCGCATATCTTAGATTCAGAATTAGTAAATTAATTATTATTATTTTTTTATCGATGACAAAAGTCATCACTCATAATTATATTGACTAACCGACGACAAAAATAAGCAGAGCTTGAAATTTAAAGAATTTCCTGAGGAGCTATGATTTGCATCATTTAGTGTCTCCGTGTTAGTAATATTTATTAAAATTTATGCTAGACACAAAAAAGTAGTAGTAAAATAAAATTTTTAACGTATAATTTCATTTATTTATCAGAATAAGAGAGATCCAATTAATATATATATATATATATATTTCAATAAAAATTGTCAATTAATTTTTCTTAAAAAATTGAGGTAGATAACAATTAAGATCAGGCATCGGCTTGAGAAGAAAGTTAATTTATTGAATTATTAGTTTAACTAATGGGTCATTGATTTCGATCGGTCGAGGTGAATTTCATAATAATATTATATAGAATCATAATAATATACTATAATGCACTAAACTTTGTACTCTCAAATTATGAATGTTTTAGACATGAGAAGATAATGAGATTTTTCTTATAAAAGGGGACGTGTATGAATGACAACCAGACGATTGGAGGTGCTCACAGATAAAAAGAAGAATGTGGGGTTCTCAAAAACAAATAATTAATGTTCCCCAAATAATTGATGTCCTTCCTTCCAACATTTCAATAATTAATAATTTATATATATATATATATATATATATAGTCTAACAAAGATTGTGATAGGCAAGGAAAATAAAAATAAAAATAAAAATAAAAATCATTCTACGTTATAAAAGGCCCGCTTTTTTCCAGTCTTTAGTCTTCTTAGTAGCTTAAAACGATCGCAGAAGGCCATATAATCAAAAGCCCCTTAACTGAAAGAGGCCGGATTAGGTCAGGTCAGATCGGACGACTTTGATACTCACTCACACATGATGAACTTGTGCACAGAATCATTTGCATAACCAAAAAGATCCAAAAGCATATTGGACCTACAGCTGCCATCTTTCCACTTCTTCCTTCTTTTTTTTTCTTTTTTTTTTTTTTTAAAATTGGGATCCAATGCCGACCCCAATTGCACCTATTACTTCTCTTATTCCTATCTTACATGGCCAAGAAAAAAACAAAGGAAAAAACACACAAAAGCTAAGGTCTGTGGAATAGTAATAATCATGAGCTTCAATTTTTGTGAATTATTCTCAAGACTGAAAATTTCCAAATTCAAACCTAAATTGATACTCACAAGAAAAAAAAAAAGTTGTAAATCGAGAATCTCCAAATTCGTATCAAAAGGGATTAGAGGGAGTTTAATGAAAGGAACAAGCTACTCATCTACTCATTACATAATGACTTGAGCAAAAGATGCTATTTATCATATTGCAGGAATGTGAAGATACACTGCTTACCTTTCAATTCCACTGCGAACCCAGGAGCCAATTCCTATTTTTCGTGTTCATGTGCCTACTCCCTTCTCTTGTGCATGCACATAGATTGCTTTGATTTTCCGATGAACTCGTAACAATATAAGCCCACCCTTGGCCCCGAGGTTTTGGAGTACAAAACGTACTCAGCTTTTGGTAGTACAAAGTACATGCAACTCAGCCAAACTCTTTATTTATTTATTTATTTTATTCTTTCTCTTTGGAACGGAAATTAAATACTAAGCGACCCTTTCCCTTCTCTTTATTTGCGCATAAGATGAGCGATGATCGGGCGGCATGTCCCCACTCCATCCAACGTTTTGGAATTTTCTAATCAAGTCCTCGAACTTTCCGTTTTTGTTATTTGAGTTCTTGTACTGTTGAAATCATTTCAATGGGAAGGCAGTGGCAAACTCTGTTAATGTACTGTTAGTGTCTTCAGTTTTTGTGTCACCGTGGACACGTAAATGGCAAGATTTTGCGAAGTTGATTTAACTTAATTTAAAAATTGAAAAAAAAAAATCCTTTTATGATCCAAAAAAAAAAACAGGCATCAAGGGAAGCCCTTTGGCGGTGCTCTTAACTTCTATTCTGCCCAATACCAAAATAAAATCACACTTGTTTAGGAAACAAAATCGAAGTCAAAGCCGAAAAATAGACTCCAGGTCTCTTGGAAAATGTAATTAAAGAAAAAGAAGGAAAAAAAAAAAATGAGGACCCACGAATGGTTAATACCTTAATGCTTCGCTGCTATGTGGGAGACCAGCTACAATTTGCAACCTGTGGAACAATTTACAATCTTGCACAAGAGATGAAATAATGTATGTTTTTTTTTTTTTTTCCGGGAGACTTTTGATCCAAAAAGACGATGTTCTATGGCCACAATGCTTCAGTTCGGTTGCTCGCCCTTAGAAACAATTGTGTTTACGCGTTTGTGAATTTTGCTGAGGTGACGTTATTTTATAATTAACATTATAATTTTATTTATTTTAAATTTATAATTAATTAATTATTTATAATATTTTAACTTGATTTAAAATTTTAGTGGTCTAATTTTATACATAAATTTAAGAATACTAATATTAATATTTATTTATTTATTTATTTTATCAATGAGTATTTTTTAAAGTTAAAAATTTTTATAAATAAGATTTTAAATAATAATTTAATAATTTTTAAAAAATTTTAATTAAGTGTTAATTTTTTTGTATTTTTTTACAACATAAAGTGAGAATTGATTATAGATGTAATAAATTAATTTTGTACTAAAATTATTATTTATAATTAAACTGTACATAGAGGTATTTTTATTTATAAAGATATTTTTATTTAATTTAAAAAATATTTTTATCATTGAAAAAGATTTTTTCATTAAAACTTTTGTGAGGTAGATTATTAAAATTAAAAAGTAGTTAACAAAAATTGTTATTTATTTTAAATAAAATAATAAATATAATGTTGTTTGTAGAGAGAATAAGATATTTTTATCATGAAATATTATTGTATTTAAACTAAATATTAATTTTTACTAACCAAGTCACCCCATAAAATATTTAAAGAAGAAATCTCAATAAAAATATAAGTATATTGAAAATTAAGAATGCTTTATAAATAAATTGATTGCAAATAATATCTTTAATAGAAAATCTCTTCAGAATATATCTCTTCCACTAGATATAAGACAAAGAAACAAGTTAATATTTGATTAAACTTTTAAGAAATTTGAAGAATCCACAAAAAGAATAAAAAATTTTCATATTAATTGTACAATAAAATTGATAATTAACAATTTATTAAAATAATTCTTTTTATTAAATTGTTAATATAAGATTTTGTTTATAAAAATTTCTAACCTTAAAACACAATGACTAATAATGAAATAAATAAATATAAATATTAAAATCATTAAACTTAAACTTAGATAACTAAAATTTTTAATTAAGTTAAAATATTTTAAACAAATATATAAATTATAAAATTAAAATAATTAAAATAATAATATTAATTATAAGATAATTAAAAATAATATTTATAATATCTCTTATGTCAATGATTTAATTTTGACTTGCTTAAATTTTCTTCTACAAGATTTTTTGTCATTTTTTTGGAAAAGGGTTTCTTTTCTTCTTTTTTTATTTTTTTATACGGTGGAAAGGTATAAGTGATGCAGCAATCTCGCCTAGTGACATTACACGGTGGGTTGGAGTGCAATACTGAGCTCATAAAAGAACAAATTCCATGGTAGTTAGTGAGGATCATTAGCTACTCTTAAAACTATAAAAAGTCAAAAATATATTTAATTTCACTAGTTACTTTAACAGAAATTCAAACCATTAACCTTTATAGTGTGTCCTCGCATTGGTTTTTCCTTTTCTTTATAAAAACCAACTTGGGGGAATTTGGCCATATACAGGACTCGCGATGGCGCTTTACTGAAGACAACAGTGCTTCACTAGGAGATTTTGTCAATTTGCTCCCCATTGAAAGCATTTTAAATTTGAAGGACTACAATAGGAAAAATAAAAGTTGGAGAACTCGATTTACAGAAATTCAAAATTTGTAGGACTTACTTTGCACTTATCCCTAATAACAATTGGGGTCCGGGTCTCTTTACCGAGGGTACCGCAACAGAGGGGGGTCGGGTTTTTTTTTTTTTTTTTTTGTTTTTTTTGGGTGGCCAACGTAGGTCTGACGGTGGATCTTGATCGATCAGTCTTCTTGATAGATATATTTTACTATACAGTCACAAAATATTGTGGATAAAAATGAACACCAGAAATAGTTAATATTATATCTAAAATAATGTATATCACACAAATAATATTTTGTATAATATAAAATAATTTTACATAAAAAATTGTTAAATTATTATAAAAATATTTTATATTGTACACAATGTGATTTGTTTAATATAAAATATTTTGAATGTAAGATAAATTGTTTTTGTGGTTATTTGTGCTTAAGAAATTTGTGTTTACTAAGAGTTTCTCTTTTACTTATATAGACATATAATTAGATTAAATTTGATACAATTGCCTTTTTTCATTTGTATTATAATAAAAATGATGTTAATAAGCTACAGAAAAAAAAAAAAAAATAAATCATAGCAGAGCGTGACGGTTGGATGGTTATCTTTCGAGCGTGTGTAGAGCGGGAGACAATATGTCAAAAAAATATGAATTTGATAACACTCATTTTACCTATCTTTTGACAACATATTCTCTCTGGAATTTTTCTGACGAGTTTTTTTTTTTTTTTTCAAAGGATGGTTCAGTCTCGGTAAATTAATTTTAGATATTAAGAAGTTGAAAGAACTCCGAAAGTGCTTATAGGGTACATTTTCAGTCGTATAAGCAATCAATAGAACTTAGTAGCATGACCCCAAAAAAAAAAAAAAAAGTTACAAAGTATTGTACCTGGGAACAGGTCTCAGGGAAAACTAATACTTAAGAACTGAAATTTTTAGAATTAAAAATCTCAAAAGGATAGATGGTGCGTGAATAACAATTTGATTTTATTAAGATGGGTTTGAAAATTTTAATTTCTGCAATTAAAGACAGAAAGGAAATTTTATAATTATGCCACTGACTCTCACGAGGGGTGGTGTAAGTGAAGTGAGGTAAAAAAAAAAAAAAAACAAAATGGCTAGCACAAAAGTCTTTATAAATGTACACAAAATCGGCTTGTCTTTGATCACAGAACAAACGCAAACACACACACAAACCAAACCGATAAAAAAAAAAAACCATGGCTTCCCTCTCTTCTGCTCCCGGTGCTGGTGCCAGACGGTGATCCTCGTAGCTTCGAGCAACAAGCAGCCTTGTTTTCTGTTTATTCCAATGGTGAATATCAGCAAGTGGGGTTTCCTGACTCGGACATCCGAATCCACAGTTCCTGGCTCTTCCTACCATTCCATAGAATGTACGTTTACTTCTATGAGAGGATTTTGTCGAAACTGAGTGGTGATCGAACTTTTGCCCTGCCCTTCTGGAGTTGGGATGCCCCTGCTGGCCAGCAAATGCCAAGCGTTTACACTAACCCTACTTTGACATCACCCTATGATCCTAATCGAAACCAGATTCCATAGACAGACCCTGAAATTTTTGATGCAAGCAATATTGCCATAATATATAGAAAGATGGTGACTAGTAGCGAAAACAAAGTCCTCTTTTTCGGTTCTCCATACCGGACTGGTGATCATCCAGATCCTGGAGCTGGCCCCATTGAGATCACGTCAAACTATCAGATTCACCTCTGTAACCCTGACGATGACATGGGCAATGCCTTCACACTGTGGAGAGAAGAACATTTTTATGCCCTCCACGCCAATGTCGACCGTATGTGGGACATATGGAAGGAAACGCTCAAAAACAATAATTTTGGGGATCCTGATTGGGTTAATGTAGCGTTTAATTTCTACAATGAAAATAAGGATATTGTTTGTGTTAAGGTTAGCGACTTTCTTGACACGACCAAGCTGGGATATGCCTATGAAGAAGTTGATCATCCTTGGCTATGTTCTATGTCTTTGGTGAATGCGTCCACGTCTTCCTTTGGGCAGGCACCACTTGCAGCCCAAAAAAAAGAAAACATTGACACCCCTGAATTCATTCACTCTAGTATTGGAAAAAGTGGTAAGTGTAGAGGTTCCGAGGCCGAAGAAATCTCGAAGCAATGCTGAGAAAGAAGAGGAAGAGGAGATTTTAGTGAAAGATGGGATTCAACTTGACAGAGGCTCCAGTGTAAAATTTGAAGTTTACTTTAATGACGAGGGCGAGAAAAAAAATCACACCAGAGCACTAAGAGTGTGCAGGGAGCCATGTGAATGTGCCTCACAAGTATAAGGGAAAGAACACATTGAAGACATGCCTGAGATTGGGAATCACCGCCTTGTTGGAGGATTTGGACGCGGATGATGACGACACTGTCGTGGTGAAAAGTGTCCCTAGAGTCGGAGAGGGACTTGTTACCATTGGTGGTCTTAAAACAGAGTTGCTCCAAAACCTGTGATCGTCTACAAAACCAGTGGTACATGAAAAACAAAAACTAACATGGAGAGCAAGTGTTGGGTATGGAAGAAGCATGGCCTACACCAACCCGACCTGTTCATTTATCCTCTAGGGTTGAGGTTCAAATCTTGATTTTAAATCTGAGTACAGAGCTAATTTACGATTATATATGTGTGTGTGAGATGATCATCAAGAAACTTCATGGCAAAACTACTTTTGCCAAAGATAATTATAATGAAATTATAATTATAAGGTAGCTCTTGCAACCCAAGGAGATCCTCCTCGAGCACCCCAGGGCCTCAGGTAGCAAGCCATAAGAATCATAGCTAGCCGGAGATTCCTTGGCTCAACTTGGGAAAGCAGAAGCTGTCCTAATAGTGTTTAGAGCTTGTTGTCAAAAGGGTAACCACTGGTCACCAAAATGCTCGTACAAGGGTCTTGCTCCCTCGGCTGAGGCTTCGTCTCGTTTTTGGATTAAAAAAGTCTGCACATGTTCCTCCAACCATGAGAGCAGAAGCTGAGACATGTGCTGGAGTTGATATGAGAAGCTGGAATGATGCGAACTCCATTCAAGTCACCAGCCTTTCAGAAGATACTCGCCAGCTGAACTAGCATGAGCTCTTCAGGCTTTTTGGCCCTTTAAGTTGTGTGTGTCTGTTGCTATTGATCAAAAGCATGGCATGGGCAGAGGTTTTTGTTACCACCCAATATATTGGTTAGTTTTTTCAAATACATATTCGATACTTTATGTTTATTGTAAATCAATTAAATACATTTTTTATTTTTATTATTGTTTATACACAGTTATTGTTAGATTATGTATTTTGCTATGCTGACCTAATTAAGTGATGATGTAATTGACTATATTTGTTTTCATAATATGACTGCCATACGTTATAAAATATTGGTTTGTTTACAAAAATTTATGTGATATAATTAATTTAAAAAATTAAGCTCACATTATTGAAATTTAATTAAATCCATATTACCAAAATTAAATTTATTCCGGTAAAATTTATTTTTAATAACTCTTGTACGAGTAAAACTTCATTTTATTTTTGTAACTTATACCTTGATACACTTATTCTAGAAGACCAAAAATAAAAAATTTCCCTTTTGACAAGAACTCCAATATTTCATTACTAGAATTGTTTTGGGGCACGCAAAGTTCTATTTTTTGTCACATAAAAAGAAGTTTCTTAATTAGAATATCTTGATTTGAGTTGATTTGAAAAATTAATTTGGTGCTTTATAAGGATATATTGATTTTCATTTAAAGAAAAATATCAAGAGAAATATTCTTGAATTTGAAAAGTCAAAACTTGAAAGAGCACCAATAGGACTTTAAAGAGAATTTCAACCAATAAACCCACGTTCAAAATTGTTAAACTAAAACGTTAACCTATGTCAATTTACTCAATTATATGCACCAACAGACAATTACCTTCTTGATGAACATATTCCAACAGACAATTGTCTTCTTGATGAACCAAAGGACAAATTTACTTGGTGGAAATATTGCAATAGATAATTGCCTTCTTGATGAACCAACAGATAAATTTTATTGGCATGAAAACATTCTAACAGACTCGATGGACTAACGGACGAATTTTCTTGATCTGAAAATATTCTAATAGACAATTGCCTTCTTGGGGACAACGGACGGACAAACTCTCTTGAAATGGAAATATTCCATCGGCAATTATCTTCTTGATGGACAAACGGAACATGCTTACCTTTTGATTTTGAAATTCCGGCGGCTCTCTGTTTACTTACATGTATAACCCCATTTGCAGCAACAAAATGGGAGACAGCAAAGAGCTTATATAAAGTTGTTTTTGCAAGGTTGTACAAGAGAGAAAATTTGTTAAAAGTGAGCAAAATTTTAAAGAAAATTTATGAGTATTTTAAAATTATAAAATTGAGAGATTAAACATTTAAAAAATATATTTGCATGTGCGAGTGTGTGTGATAATAAAATTTTAGATGTTTATGTGTTGTAATTAAGGATCACATTATTATAATTAGTCTCCTCTTTATTGGAGAGTTTCATAATAAATTCCAAATTTTTAAGACAATAGTTAAATTATCATATTTAACTTTTTTATTTTTAGTTATTTTTATAATACAAATTTACACATTTAACAAACTTTTTATTATATTATATTTTAATATTTTTTTATACAAATTAATTCTTGGTCTTGCAAAATAAATTTATTTATTTTATTTTATAATTTTTAGTTAATATTAATATTATTATAACAGTATTAATTCATTTACATATCATATTAAATTTTTTATTACAATTATTTTAATTTTCACACTATATACATTATATGTCTTTCATCTAGCTAATTCACCTACCCTTTTGGATATTTTTAGAATTAATAAAATTTAAATATAAAGTTGATACCATAAAGAAACTTTATAAAAGTAATTACCATAAAATCATAATTGTAATATAGTTATTATATCAAAATATTATTTTTAAATATTCATAGACCTACACTATTTAATCTATTTGTTCCCGAAATAATCGTAGGAAAACTATTCATATATTGTCAATGCTAAGTGATTAAAGAAAACTTTACACAATGTTGAATGATAATTTATAAAGGATTGTAATTTCATTCATATAATCATATCTAATTAAATTAAAATATTAGTACAATAAAATAATTTAATTATACTAAAAAAGTATAAAAAATAATTAAATTAACGATTTTGATACTTTTAAAATTTAGATAGTTATGATATGTAGGTAAATACCAATTTTTATATGTGAATATAAATAAATTAATTAAAAAATTAATAATAAATTAAAAAAAATTAATTTATCTAATTTTTTAAAATAATAATTTGAATTTGTTACTATTATATTAAGATTCTAATTAATGAAATATACAAGTATAATTGAGAAAATATAAAATAAACATTAAAAATGATTTGATTAAATGATTTAGTACTTTTTAGACTCCGAATATTTGATATTTGAAAATACAAAAATTAAAAAAAAATAATTTATTGAAAATTTGGCTCTGTGTCTCCCCAAATCAATTTGCTTTAATTCAAGGTCCCCAGATGCTAGAGGCAGCTTTTAATTGTCGATGAGTGCATTGATTCTCGTGTTACAAACAACGAAGGCGGTGTGGTTTGTAAACTCGACATTGGAAAGGCCTACGACTGGGTTAATTGGGAATTTCTTCTCCCCATATCAAAGAAAATGGGTTTTGGACTTAGATGGACTGCATGGATTCGTGGCTTCATCACCTCAATTTCTTTTTCAGTTCTTAGTAATATTGAGGCGAAGGGATAATTTAGAAGTGGGAAGGGAATTAGGCAAGGTGGTTGCTTGTATCCTTTGCTATTTTTACGTGTCATGATGGATATGTCGCTTTGTCTCAAAACTATGGGGGAAAGAAAATTGTTGATGAAACTTTGCCTTTCTGCGATGGAGAGGAATCAAAGATTTTCTGGGTCAAAGCTGTTCTAAATTGTTTTCGAGCTATGTCGATCTGGTCTTAAAATTAACCTTTCTAAGTCTGAAATCTTTCCCATTTGCGGTGTTGATAATTTAGAGACGCTTGCAACGATTCTGGGATGCAAATGTGGCTCTCTCCCTACCAATTACTTGGGACTTCCACTGGGGGTACAGACCGAATTCTGGGGGAGCTTGGGGTCCCGATGTGGAGAGAATTCAATCTCGTCTGGAGTCGAGGAAAAGCCAACACTTATCCGTGGGCTGTAGGCTCACTGTGCCAAAGAGTATTCTGTCACAAATTCCTATATACATCCTCTCTTTGTTTCAGGCACCTCGATATGTATTATTGTCACTTGAAAACGTTTGTGCAAGACTCTTAAGGTGCGGTAGCTCTGAGAAGAACAAATATCACCTGTTGGCTTGGGCTGAAACACAGAAGGATAAAGGTATTAGGGGTCTTGGAGTGAAAGATCCAACCCATTTTGAGTCAATGATAGCCAGAGTGATATATGTGTGGGAATTGTACCATCTTTTATTCACTATCTCGGTGTTTGAAAGGTTATTGCTCCACCAGAGCATTTGAATTTTGTCTTGGGAAATACATTACTCAAGAATCATGGCCAAAGCCAATCGGTTCATCAATTGGACCAAAGTTATATAAGGACCCCGTGGCATTTTTGCTCCTTAGAATGCATGGGTACAGAGTATCACCCTGTAGGATTTCTCTTTCTTATCTTTCTTTTTGTTATTTCAAATTTAATTGACTTTATTAATTAATAGTTCTAGCTTTTTTTTTTTGTTTTATTTGTCAAAATGATATCAACTTCTGTCAATTGGAAGTGATCGCGAAACTTTTAACTTGCATTTGCAGGGAGATTTTTCTTGGTTCTTAAACGATGGGGAAATTGAAGATATTAGAGAAAGCAACTATGAATGCTTGTCAACTGCAATGCTCAATGCTTACAGAGCCACGGATCATATGTTTCCAGAAGAATATGAACTCGAGGAAACAAGATCATTTTCGAGGAAGTTACCTGAGAAACCACACAGCTGGGCCTAGAAAATAGTGTTTCATTCATATATTTTCACGAATCGGTAATGTATTATCAAAATAGACACATCAGTTTATAAAAAAAAACGCGTTCCATTCCACGAAACTCGTACACCTTAGATCGCATCAGCAAAAAGAAATTTAAAGAGTTAACACGAAGACAAATAAACATACAAATTTAAATGATAAAATAATAATTTATTATTAATTTGATAAATATCCTAATTTTATTTTGAATTTTGTTACTTTAAAAAATCATAAATGACATTAAAATAATTAAATATATTTTTTCGGATTAGATAAAATTTTGTATGTATATTCAAAATTTATAAAATAATTACCTACTTATTTTTTAGATAAAATATTAACTTTTATTTTTTAACTCACTGTAATAATTATAATTTATACGTCCTATCTTTTTTTTACAGAATTTTACCATGTTTAAAACATTTTTTTATCCAACAAGTCCATGTTTAAGTGACCGACCTTCATTTCTTGAGTTTTTTTTTTTTTTTTTTAACTTGAAGAACACCCCCAACAAAAGGAGAGAAAAGATTTAAAAAATAAATTTTTGAAGAAGCTCGAAAAGAACTTACACATGCAAGGGAAGCATTTTTGAAGTGGGATACGGGTCGCTGTTGACTGGCTGGTACTAACTTTCAACTGTTCTCTTGTATTTTGCTCCTTGACATCATTGAGCCATATAGATTGAGCATGAGCTCAAGGCTCCCTGGATTACTAGACTGGATCATCTGAAGCACAGAATGCAGATTGAAGAAAATAATAAAAATTCTCTCTGGATGGGGGAAAACCTCTTTCCAAAGGTATGGCGCTACTCTCAAAGTCTTCATGAAAGAATAGCACTTCCATATGACAAAAACCACAATTTGGATCGCTAAAATTTGCTTCAGCTTCTAACTCAGTCTCTTAATTCGGTAGTTTAACTGTCGCGGCACTTCTGTTATGCTTCCTCACTAGGAGGGAGCAAAAACCTGATAGTTCTAAGTTACCAACTAGCAATGTTTTACATATCAGGTTATAGTGCTTTCATAATGACCAGCTAATTCCTCTTGCCCAGCAAAACTACAAGTTTTGACAGTCAATCTACCAGAAAGAATTGGAGGTGCAGAAATGGTAGTGAAATTATTAATACATGCCAACGGAAGCATATTTTTTGTTTTTGAAACTGCGGTGGGAAAATTTGGCATGTCTGTCCCAATGATGACATGTTTATTTATTCCTCCTGCTCCCTGGTTTTGTGTGATAGGTGGTCTCAGAGATGGGGTCTGACTGATATGGGATTTGGTAGAGAGACAACTGTGTATTGCTACTTTGCAGTTGCTGCCAGTACTTCACTAACTCAGGTTTCTGGTGTTAGAATGATAGTTGCAATAAGTGCCATTGTCATTACAGGATTCTGGTGTTAGAATGATAGTTGCAATAAGTGCCATTGTCGTTACAGTGGCCGATGACTTTTATGACATGGAAGGTTCGCTGGATGAGTTGGAAAAACTCACAGATGCTGTTCAAAGGTATACAAAAACAGCCAGCACTCACGTTTATATGCTCCAGAATCCCCTTCTTCCTATCCGATGTGGGAGATGGGTTTTATATACCCGTCCGTCACACTTTTTCTCACCGAATCTATCGAGAGAATCGGGACCTCCTACCATTTGTCACGGAGTCATTACTCTCTCTCCAAAAAATAACTTTTTAGGGTATACAGTACCCACGTTTATATGCTCTAACATCCCCTTCTTTCTATCCGATGTGGGAGATGAATCTCATACATCCACCCGTCCGTCACAATACAGGGAAACAAAAACTAAAAGGATAAGCTTGATTTTGTCTCCTTTTTGATACATTTCTCAGGTGGGATGGTAAGGTCACAGTAAGACCATCTTTGATGTCCTTGAAAGCCTTGTAGGAGAAATGGCCGCCGAAAACCTTCAACGGCAAGGATCGGATGTTAAGACTTCCTGCAGAATTTATGCAGTTTTTGATCAATGTCTTGCCTTGCACCCCCGGATCATTTAACCATAGTTGGCAAATTTGTTGCTTCTTTGAAGTGGCATGAGACATTTCTGTCTTTGTTTACCGAATCTAGTCGAAGCAAAAATGCATTCATACTATCAACAGAAGAATACCTTGAAACGGGCGTGGTGTCTATAGCTACGCACACCATAATTCTCTCAGCTCCGCGTTTCTTAAACCCACCTTTACCTGCTTGCAAGCTCAAGCCAGCAGGGTACGAAGCAATTACTAAACTGGTCATGGTCATAGCTTGTTTGCTCAATGACCTATGAGGTAAACAAAAATTTTTCTAGGCAAATTCATTCAATTATGTGGACAAGTCATTTGAAGAGAAAGTCCTATGCAATGACAGAAGGAACAAGAAGAAGGGAAGATGAACTTCGTCCTGCTCCACTTGAATAAAAATCCAGAGGCAGATATTGAAGAATCCATTGCATATGTTGGATAAATTCTTGCAAAGAAGACCAAGGAATTCCTCGAGCACACACTAATTGATGGCTTTGATGACCTATCCATGCCGTGCAGGCATCTGCACTTTGTCCTTTTTGAAGGTTTTCCGAATGTTCTTTGATTCTGGCAACAACTATGACTCCAATATAGAATTGGTCCAAGATATTCAACAAGTGATTTATATTCCACTACATGTTGAAAAACCCCCGAAGCTTCTTGCTCTTCATTCAGGCTCAGCAAGGAGACATCAAACTGTTGTTAGCCCACTTTGATCGTGGGCACCTTAAGTATCATAGCATTAGTACCACTGCAAGAAGTGTATATCAAGCTGTCTTAAGAGAGTCATATTTGTTGGGATTATGCTTCGTTAAGGATTTCCCCTTCTGATGGTATGGCTGGTGTCCTGTCTGTTCAGTTTATCTAGCCGGTATGCGTTTTCAGCTTCCCCCGTAACATTATTGGAACAATAATTTCCATTGTGTTTAACAAGAAAAGTATTTGTGTGGCTAGCAATTTGCGTTACATGACACCTCTCCCAATCCTCGCAAAACATAGAGTCTCTAGAACCCCTTCCTCTATCGGCAACTCACGCATATTTTGTTCTTTTCTTTTGTTCTTAAGGACGGGTGGGGCGGGGGATTTGAATACAATTTACGCACATCTTACTCATTAAGATGTAGTGTATTCCATATTCCATAAAAGAAGCATCCATAGCAGGTCTCCATCTCAGCATTCACAGATAATATTGACCCAAAAGTTTAGGGGTACGGGACCAAACATGAAGAATTATAGCCATTGTATTAACAACATAATTGAAAATTGCAGGGAAGAATTCGCAGATTTACATCTATTTTATGTTAAAAGTTAGCACATATTTTTATTGTTTCTATTCGTTGCTCCCTATAACGACTTTAATACACTTAATAGCAAAATTCATGGAGAAGAGGACAGCCAATTCAATACCTTTAGAAAAGGCTGAAAAGAGTGCAAGTGAGTCGTTTGGTTTAGAGATAGGCTTTGCGTGGCCATTTGCAGTTTAAAATTACTTTGAGAAAATGGAAAAAAATATAAAAGTTTCAGTTAGAAGTGCCTTACCACTTGAGGTGGTATTCCAGTTAATAATTCGACATGCTTCTTTCCATATAATTTGGGTTTGGATCCTTTCAGTATCATTTGCCCCATAATAAAGGAAAATTTTAAGTGAAAATTATTATATCAAATTTTAAATTCATTAATATCAAAATTATAATATTAAAATTTAAATTTATTAAACACCAAATTTAGGCATAGAGCTCATGGAAAAGGAAGTTTATCCTTGAAGCACATGTGCCACAACTAATACACTTTTAATGTAATTTTTTTAACTAGTAAAAAATAAATAAATAAAAAAATGAAAAGTACCTTAATTAGAATTTCCAAAAAGTATAAGTATAAAGTTGGAATAGCTTTAAAGGTAAGCAAATTATCAAATAAAAAGGTTAAATTAGGCCCGTAACTAGCAAGTGTTTTTTCTTCTTCTGTGAATCAAAGGATTTCCGTTTATAACGATCTAAGAATTTATAACAGCTCTCCAGTTAAACAAAGAAAGCAAGGCATTTAAGCTCCGAACTTCCCAACTGCTACATTCTAATTTGGACAAAAAAAGTATATAATTACTCTAGTTTAATTAATTTTTTACGATAAAAAATATATTTCAAACAAAGATCAAGTTACTAACTAATTTCAACCCCCAAAAGCAATCAAAGAAAACAAAAATCAATCGAAAAAACAACAAAACGAGCAGGCTAAAAACGCTGAAAACTAACCGGCGCTTCCTGTGAATCCAGAGACGAACTGGGGACGCTTGTCCCTTGCAGATACATACTCACTCTGCCAAATCAAAGCACGCATTTAATACCTACCTACATACCTACATATATGTGCAGGTAACTTAGAGAGAGACGGAGACAGAACCTGATGATAATCCCCGGACGGAACGACTAAGGCATCGAGAGGAGGAGAGTGGGAAGCCATTAGAGACCTTAAAGAAGACAGCATATCCTCCTTCGCCATCCCTCTATCGCCTTCTCTATCGATCTACTCCCCTCTTTTTTTTTTTTTTTTTTGCGAGACCCTGATGAGAGTCAGAAGGAAAAATGGCTATACGTAGAGAGTAGAAGGAAAGGGAAGAGAGCGGGGTCCCGTTCCCTGGACGGGCAGAGAGCGACCGGGCAGGCACGGGCATGGGTCCTTTTTTAACCATTTTTTCCCTTTTGGGGGGTTGGGTTAATAAAAAAAAAAAAAAGGTTTTTTTGATTCTTGGGTGGTGCCCACCCCTTCGCGTACGCGTCTAAATGAGGCCCCACGTACAATTATTTTAAAAAAAATAAATAAAAAAAGGAAAAGAGAAAAGAGAAAAGAAAGCACCGTTTTTATTAGAGAGAATGAAAAACACTTACTCGCTAAACCACGATGTTTTGTTCCGATTTGGGAGAGTTCTTTTCCAACTTGAGAATAATATTAAGAATAAAAATGAGAACGAATCTGGTTCTAATTATTTCATAAGGAAAAACTTTATTTTCATTATTTTCCATGATAAGATAAATTTATTTTATATAAAAAATTGTCACTTTTTCTTTTTTTAATTAATTTAATTCTATTTTTTTAATTATATATGCATATATTTTTTAAAAATATGAAAATAATTATTAATACAATATGATATATTACAATAAAGAACAAAATAATATATATATATATATATATCTGATAAATTTTAATTAAATTTAGAATTAAAGATTTTGTAGTCGTTGGATGCGTTCACGGGATGATTCAGTAGCGTAGAAAAATTTGGAACGCGGACAATGCACCGTGCAAAAGGAAAGAGGGGAGAGATTTGAGGACACGGCTGACACTGGCGCATCTTCAACCGCGACGGCGACGGGTAATAACAGAGATCAATTGCAAATGAATAAATTCAATGACGAGCAGAAAAAAGAAATCAAGAAACACATGATAAATGTGACGGACAGCGTACGAGATCCGTCTCTCGTATTGGATAAGAAGAAGGGATTTTAGAGCATATAAATGTGAGTACTATAAAGCTACTTTTGGGGAGAGAGAGTAATGATCTGTGATAAGTGGTATTAGAGTTAATTTTGACTTTTATTCTAACGTCTTTTGTTAAGCATTTCGTGTATAAAAAGTAAGCAAGTGGAAGAAGTAGTCAAGAGAAAATTCTGATTCTCGATAGATTCGATAAAAGAGAGTGTAATGAATGAATATATGAGATTTGTCTCCACGTTAAATAAGAAGAAGAGAATATTGTGATATATAAATGTAATTACTACACATTTTAAGAGATTAACTTTTGGAAAGAGATTAATGACCCGTGACATAAGTCACGGGCAACCTCTTGACTGCGGGGGGCCACATATACTCGCCCCGATGTTTTGACATCAATACCTTTCGCCTGAATTACTCCTCGTTCCCTCGCATCCTAACAGATGCTTCCCATTTTGAATCTGTCAGGGGAGCAGCCCACGTTCTGTACAATAAACGTGTTTGAACTTCTGTACGTATCTTTGTCGATATTCAATCTATAATTGGCACGACAATGTTTGACCGATTACGATTGGACAGGCAACCAAAGTCGGCAGTCCAAAGCCGAAAATTTAGAACAGGGCCCGGTAAGCCAGCCCCAGCACATAGTGGGGCGGAGTTCCGAGAGAACACGAAGGCAATTTTATTTGTGTTTTATTTATTTATTTATTTTTTTCTTTTTGTCGGTGAATCGCTAGGATTCAAACCGCGTTAAAGTCTTGATAACTCTGTTGAATCAGTGTCTTACAAGTCTTGGATAGCTAATGATGTAATGACACCATAGAGACTTAGAATAACTCACACTCTAATCGAGAGGTATCTTGATATTCCTGTAAATTGTGCCTTCAAGTATAATAGTAAAACTGTTAATTTCACTGTAAATACACTTATCAATATAATTATTAATAAAAATTCTGATTTCATTGTATTGTATGGCTATGAGGTTTTTTATTCAACATTCTTTCCCCGGGGCTTCTCTTCACCTCGTTTGTACCATAATATTTCCATTAATATAATTTGCT
The DNA here is from genome assembly GCA_019804595.1 of Bruguiera parviflora. Lineage (NCBI taxonomy): Eukaryota > Viridiplantae > Streptophyta > Magnoliopsida > Malpighiales > Rhizophoraceae > Bruguiera > Bruguiera parviflora. The sequence goes on from CM034060.1 coordinate 5,813,569, forward strand.
CCACTGATTTATCAAAAAAAAAAAAAAAAAAGGATAACAAGGCATCAACTCTTATTGGTTTTCTGTGACGTCATTTGTTTGAAGATTTTTCATTTTTTCATTTTTTCTCTTTTTATTTTTCATCCCTTTTTTTCTTTATTTTGGATTGATAAAGCTTACCAATAGGGGTTGATGTAGTTAGTGAAAAGCGGAATTCACTCTCCTTGATAACGAGTGTTTTAATTCTTGGTGGCTGTGCTTCATAAATAAAATTTTAAATGCATCAAATTTATAAGGGAGTAAATCAATCGTTATTTAAACTATTGAAAAACAAATCTAATCTCAATTGATGTCAAATTTGGCTCAATAATACATGAGTTGTTTTTAAAATTAAAACAATAATAATATAAAAAAATGTAATACTCTCATTTATTTGTATGGGAAATTACTATGTGAGACCATCCCCATAGTTGGTCAAAAATAATCGATAGATCATTAAAATTTTAAGTTTGAATTGCAGCCAAAGTTGCCTACGAGTCTTTTTGTCTATTATTAGACGATCATTGGGGTGGGGACTTAATTATATCATTGTGCATAATTGTACTCAGGGTTTTGGGAAGTGTGATGGGCATGTTGTGCCCTGTAAATCATTTATTCTTTCATTCTTTATCAATTAAGATCTCACTTACCCAAAAAAAAAAAAAAAATCCTATTATATGGTCAACGACCACATAGCAGACTAAGATTACACACCTCTGTCGTCTCTATTTTCTCTCTCGAAAAGAGATTTAAATTGTGAGATTTATTTCATTTTTGTTCGTACACATTACCATTAAAAGTCAAACAATTAGATAGTTGCGGTTTGCAATAATAGCCGGTAGATCAAAGAAAAAAAATAATTAAATACTACTTTGATAATAATTTCTAATTCCTTTTATAGATTATAAATATATTTAAAAACCAATCGGTGTATTTTCAATAAACAAAATTTTATATTTTTATTGTGTATTTATTTGACCAATATTTTCACCGTTACTAACAGCTTTGTTAACTTTCTGAACAAAGAACATGCTCAGAAAGCTATCAGCGCTCTGGTTATGATAACCTCGTACTCAAAGTCGAATGGGTCACACCATGATCAAATTAAATTTCTGTTTAGCCTATGCCCTCCTTTTTTTATGCAAAAAAAAAAAAAACACTCTTTAAAAAAAGAGAAACTCTTCTAAGTCTTTGCTTGATCTGGATCCCATCTTGGATCTTGTAGCTCTTTGTATCCATGCTTAAAACTTCTTGGGTGTGTCAACAACTATACGGGGCTTCTTTTGTTTTAAAATAATAATAATAATAATAATAATAATAATAAGGGTTATAGCTCTTGAAGGTTGTTTTTTCCTTGGGTATAAATTACTATTCGAGGTCAACCAATTCCACGGTAATACCTTTCGACAACCCGCAGAGTAGATTGAAAGAGAATATTAAAAGAAAAAAGAAGTTTGGAAAATTATTTGGCCATTGTACGTCTCTTTTGCCACGTAGGCATGAAAAAATGTTATTTTAGTTAAGTTTTTTTTTTTTTTTTGGAACTGCATTACTCTTTATTCACGGCACTCTCTAGTGGGTATGAAGGCACCCAAAAAAAAAAAAAAAAAAACTGTGAAGAATTTACACAGTCAACAGACTCCCCATGTCCAACCTCAGCTCAAAAAAGAAAAAAAAAAAAAAGAAAGCTAGACAAACAGCCCCTCTCCTATGCAATATGATAAAAATATTGAGGTTAATTGAGTAATATATAAAAAAATATGATATGTCCAGGATGCTTGAGGGGGTTTTTCTTTTGGTTCATTTTCAGCATATCTGTTCCATTCGATGTTACATCCTAGAGTAGGCATGATCCGATATGCCTGTTGTGTTGGTGATTGTAAAATTAAAAGGCCAAATCGTTATCATTGCTGACGACAAATTGACTTTTAATTTCCACTGTCCCTTTCTACAGTGCTGGGAATCGAATTAATCCCCGGAAAGTAATACTAAGCCTCTTGAGATAGAGAAGATTAGATGGGCATTGTGGAGTTTGATTTTCTAGCCTTCCTTTAATTATTTACACATTATGGGATTAATTCAATAGTTAGCTCATTATGCGTGGGTTTTCTTTCTAATTTGCCCTAAGATATAAACTACTTTCCTTATGAATTCCAATTATAGATAAGTGTAAATAAATCATGCATTAGATAAGAAAAAGTATTTACGTGCAACAATTAAAATAAAAAAAAATCATATAACAGATAATATACATTTGTTTTTCTATGTAACCCACGTCCACTTATGTGCTTATTTATCATAGTATGACATGTAATATTATTCCAAAGCTTGTCATCTCAAATCTCAATTAATAAAAATATTAATACCCACAAAACGCTCGTTGAAAAGTGCGGTATGACTAGAAATGCCTATTTTTCTTCTTCTTCTTCTTGTGTTGTTTTCTTTTTTTTTTTTTCCCCTTTTCTTTAACAGAGATTAGCAAAACCTTTGGTGGAATTTTTTTTGGTAGAAGTTAGAAAATGATTTAAAAAAAAAATAATTTAAATCCAATAAGGGCAAGTGACCCAGTCACAGAATCCCTCACACTAGATTAAACAATTATTATTATTATTTTTTTGTTTAAAAGCAACGTTGAATCTTTATTGATTGAAATGGAAACTACAGCGTAAGGCTGAAAGCCAAATTAACTGTAGCCCAAAACCGGTTGACCCTGTAATACAACCTGACGCCCGAAGTCAAAAAAAAAAAAAAAAAAAAAAAAAAGAGTTCAATTTTATAGTCACCCAACAATCCCAACATTTTTTTCAACTTCCGTATAGCACTTTTGCTTCTTTTCTTGCTGCCAGATTGCGACATTGAATGTACGGATCCGAGATATGAATATTCTCTGACGTTGTCTCTCTCAACATCTATTTTACTGTAGTTATAGACGTCCTTTACGTTTCCCTCCTTTCTTCCCCGATCATATCTCCTTTTTATCTTCTTAATACTGCTTTTTCTTAACGTTAAAAATTTCGATGAAATAATAATAAATTAATTATAGACAAATCAAGCTCTTTTTATAATTTAAGTAGTATTTTTATAATGAATATTTTTTTTAGTTTAAAATTTTTTTATTATGAAAATTAATTTAAAATTTATATTCTATTTTTTTTAAGTGTGAACAATTTTTAAATCTTTATAACTTGAAAATATTTCAAAATTATTTTTATTAATACAAATAATATAAATTTTTACACATTTTTTCTAATATATATTTATAGTGAGAGAAAAGTTTTAACTCCCTCTAATTTCTCTTTAATTAAGTCGAATTAGTCAATTAAGGAAAAGTAATCTAATTGAATAATATTTATATATTTTACTTATATATGATAAGTTAAAATAACCTAATTATTGATTAAAAAATTACTTTTAATATTTAATTCTTTATAAATAATTCATATAAATAAATAAATTGTATAATCTACTATTACATCTATATTTGAAAGCATATTTTTTGAACATTTTAAGGATACATAGTTTTTTTAATCTTAAAAAAATTATGAGTTCTATTATAATGATTAAAAATTATGTCTTATCATGACATATATGTATTTTGTCATATTAATTTCAACTCATTATATCCTTTTTAAACTGAACCCAATTTTATTTTCTCATGTGTATCTATAATTTTGATTAACCAATAAATACAAATGGAAAATGTAGGATAACAATAATTTTCTGTTCACACTTATATTCTTTAATTACAATACAATTGATTTTTTAGACATATTCCAAAAAATTAAATCATTTTTAATTATAAGTAATATACTAAAGTAGCAGATATGATATTGAAACTTTATAACAAAGTTAAAAGTCACGTAAGATGCAATTTTAAGAATACCTCAAGGGACTCTCATAATGAAAAAGTAAGGATTAATTCTTTCATTTTTCTTAGTAGTCAAACAGTGTACGTGATATGAAATATATGCTATAATGATCATTTTTCATAGGGAGCACATATCACATCATCATAAAAATCTAAATTTAGTCACTATTTAGTGTCTAACTTAAGTTTTGTAAGAGATCTTTTCATTCATGAGTGTCAAATTAGTATCTTTTATTTGCCTTCTAATATATTGTGAGATTATATACTAACTCTTATTACAACCTCCTCATGATCTTTTTAAGATGAATATTTTTATATATATAGAATTTTGCTCACATGATGATCTCATCTTTACACACTCTCTTAGTGTTAGAGGTGATTGTCTATGTGAGTGGCCAATTTTATTCTATTTAACATATCTTTATTTTTCTTATAAAAAAAGTGTGTTATGGTTGATTTCATATCAAAGTCATTATATAACAATTAACACTTAAAATGATATTAATAATACATTTGTAATAAGAACCAAATTCTTTAACCACATAACAGCACATGGTCATAATATATTACAATACATTAAATTTTATAAAGTTCTAAAGTCTTAAGATGTGATTGAAATATATTTTTTAATAGTGGTTTAGTTATAAGGTTTGCTATTATCTCATATGTCGAAATGTATTATAAAGTCATTTTTTATGACACAACATCTTTTAAAAAGTTGTATTTAGTATCAATATATTTGGTTCGATAATGATATTTTGGATTTTTTGCATATGCAATAATTACTTACTTGATTATCACAATATCATGCAATAACTTTTTGTTGATCACTATATACTCCTAAATGTTCCAAACATCTTTTAAACCAAATAGCTTCTTGCATTAGAACTAAGCAAGCCATAAATTTTGCTTTCATTATTAATAAAACAATACAAATTTGCTTCTTACTACTTTATGATATATTGCCATCATTTAGCAATAATATATACCTTGATGTAGATTTACATTTATCTATATTTCCTCCCTAATCAATATATGAATAACCAATTATGTAAATCATTTTTTTGATAACACAAGAAATAATCTATGATACTCTTGAGATACCAAATTATTCTCTTTATAATTTATTAATATGCTTTTCCTGAATTTGATTAGTATCGACACACCAATTCGATGACATAACAAATTTTAAGGTATGGACATATTATAACGTACATCGAACTATCCATTGCATTGAAATATGATACAATTTTTATTTCTTCGTATTCTTGTTATGCTTTAAGATACATTTTAAGATTTAGGTGATAACCTTTAGCAACTAGAGCATCTATAAATTCACAACTTTCCATTTTAAATTACTAAAACTTTTTATAGAGGTAAGACTCTTATGATAAAGTTTGAAGTATTTTGGAAGGATTTATGTGGATTTTTACTCCTAACATGTAAACTAACTCACCTATGTCCTTCATTTCAAAATTAGAGGACACCCGTTCCTTAATGATAGTGATAAACTCTTTATTATTTCTAACTAATAAAACATAATCTATATATAAAGATAAAATTACAAATTTAATTTCAGATTTTTTGATGTACATGTAATAATCCTCATTAATCATTGCAAAGTCATATAAGATTATGGTATGATGAAATCTCCAATACCACCATTTAGATAATTGTTTTAAACTATAAATTGTTCTTAGGAGTTTACAACTATATTCTTTTAACTTTGAATAATAAACCTTACAAGTTGTTTTATATATATTTCTTTGTCTAGCTTTTCATTAAGAAAAATATTTTTAACATCTATCTAATATAATTTTAAATTCATATTTGTAACTATAGTTAGAATTATATAAATTGAGGTAAATCATACTTCTAGTGAAAAACTTTCTTAATAGTTTATAACGTTTTGTTGAGTATAACTTTTTGCTACTAAGTAGATCATACACTTTTCTATGGATTAATCTACCTTATACTTGATATTAAGAACCCATTTGTTTCCAATAAATTTGCATTTTTGGGCAAATTTATCAAGTTCCAAACTTACTTAGATTTAATCTTTTCTTCTATTACCTTTATCTAATGTTCTTTAATAGGACATGAGATAACTTTAATTACTATTTTACATTCTTCCTTATTATGAGGGACAATCATAAAAGTTTCTTTTTGAATCTTAAAATGACAAAGTGAGATAATTTTGCAATTTCTTTTGTGTAATATGAGTTTTTGCAAACTTTGTATAAATTTTGGTATAATGCTTTTACTTAAATTGATAGTTTGAGACATTTTTTGATCCATTTGAGTTGATGAGTTTACTATATTATAACTATCTAGATCACTTATCTTATAAAAAAAGAAAATTCTTATTAATATCTATCATATTAGGAAATTAATTCTTTTAAGTTATGATGTTGTATGATTCAAATTCTTAAATACTTCCATTGAATGATTCATTAATATACAAAAATCTTTTAAAAGTGTTCAAATTTTACTAACCAAGAGAAAAATTAAAAATATTATGTATGAATATAGCTTTATAAATAAAGAAACTTGGGAATTTTGGGAATATGAAGTAGTTTACTTGCCTCACATTTTACTAACCAAAAGAAAATTTTTAAAAAAAGGAAAAGAGGGTCTAGCTTAAAGACTTTTATATGAAGTAATACTTTTGAATTGTAAATAGTATTGCCACTTTTTCAATTGTAATTAATATAGATTATGATAATTATGAATATAAAAGTTATATTCATTTTTATAATGTGCTCTCTAATGACTCTTTTAGTTGAAATATACATCATACATGCTATATTTTATCCTTTAATAAAAGTAAAAGGATTTTATAAATTATCAATATTAAAATATCATTTTTATAATTTGTCAATTTTTAAAATATAATATCATAATTTTGTATAGCAAACAATTAAAAAAATTTTAGTTTAAATTTTATATTTTTCTAATATTCATACCATTATTATAATTTAAAAAAAATAATTTAAATTAAGAATAATAATAAAAATATTAAATAATAAATAATTGATGGTTAATACGTTACACTTTTTAATTAGTTAATAAAATATAAAATCAAAATAACCTTTTTTTTGACTTTAGTTAAGTTTGCAATAAGGCATCGTCTCATGGCAATTTTTATATATATTAATGATCTTACCTTTAGTAGATTAGTTAAATAGATATTCTATTTCACCCATTTATTTTGAGAGTGCACTGCACTCGCTATTATTTGAATTTTTAATAATTGTAAAATTTTGACATATATTATAATTTGATTGACTTAATTTATTAGTATGATTAATTTGAAAAAATAATAAAATAAATATATATTTAAAAAATAATATATGAAAATGAAATTTGTTTTAAGAATTGTTCATTTGTTTTGTAAAATTTTAAATTCAATTTAAAATTTTGAAATTTGATTACTATCAATTAGTGCATTTAAAATTGACAAATAATATATGATTAGATAGTCTATGATATGTACTTTCTATACATGTAAATTATGTGCCATAAAATTGTTGTTTTTAGTGTCAATTTAGAAAAATAATATATAATAAGAAAAATATTTTTCTCACATAATGCAAAACTAAAAAATATGTAATTTTTATAGCATATTATACAATTCAATATTTTATCATATGAAAAATTTTATTGAATAATAATAATATATGTAAGAGAAAAAAAAATTAAACATATCTATCAAAAATATTTAAGAAAATTGCATATAAAATAACAAAAAAAAACTTAAATAACAATTTAAATACCCCTTTTCATGTCAAAATCAGTTTAATAAGATTATAATTCTAATGTAATATAAAATAGTTGGAATCATAATTAATTATGAAGAATTCTAAATAATAACAATAATAAATTGATAACTACTAAATTAATTATTTTGTAATTTAAATGATATTAATAGACAGATTTCAGTTTATTTGTAATTTAATAATCTCTTATTATAAGAATTAATGAAAAATTTGTATTCTATTTTTGTTTTTTAGAGTGTGAAAAATTCTTAAATATTATTGTTTGGAAAGCATTCGAAAGAGTTGAATTAGTCTATCACTTTGCATCCATTTTCTGTGACCCATCCAAATCTTGCTCAACTGGGATTATCACCTCTGTCCCACTTTTCCTATTTCCATTACTTCTAGAGCACCATTCGTTGATCCCTATGCCCCACTTGTGTCCCTAGCGACTCTCCTAAGTTTTCGTCTAATTAAATGTCGGCCTTTGTGTACAAGACGGGTTGAAAGTGGAACTTGACAAATCGGCACACAAGTTGGCTTACAAACGTCATTTTTTTGACAATTAAATGGTGTTCCAGAAGATTGAGCAATTGTTTTACAAACTTGTATGAAGGACTATGCAAATAAATACACATACCACAACTACGAAACAGTCAAGAAATTCAAACGGCATTTTTCCATTTTTGTTTTTTTCTTGTCTAACCAAGTACCAAGCATTTTCTCAACCGTCCAAACTTGGAAGTCGGTTCCATCCTCCAAGAGTCAAACCAAAATTCACTCCTTGATCAAAATGACGACCTCAATACCCTATATATACCTATTACCACACCCAAACCTCTCTCACATCATTAATACACCCCATTTGCTCAATATTTTAGCTTAGCATCCTCAAGGAGCCATGCTGGCTTCAGCCAAACTAGCCAAGGACTTGAGTCACCAAATTCTGCACCACCGTAACCAAATTGTCAGGGCCACTAGATCATCGGATGTCTTCATTAATCACCGTGGAATCGATACCAAACGAACAATTGCGGGGTTGCTTTACGGGCACCTCTCGCGACTCGGGATCAACGCTTTCTTGGATAACAAGGATATGAAACCTGGTGACAAATTGTTCGACAAAATCGACACAGCTATTCAAAATTGCAAAGTTGGGGTTGCTGTTTTCTCTCCACGTTATTGTGACTCGTACTTTTGTCTGCATGAGCTGGCTTTGATTATGGAGACCAAGAAAAGAGTGATACCTATATTTTGCGACGTGAAACCATCTGAGCTTCACGTTAAGGACAATGGGGTTTGCCCTTCCATGGAGCTCCAGAGATTCGCTTATGCTATAGAAGAGGCAAAATATACGGTGGGACTTGCATTTGACACGAACAAAGGGTGCGTGATAGATAATTTAATTCACTTCTTTTAGTAAAAATCTTTAAAATAGAGTATATTATGCCACTACTACATTTTACTTTAAGTAGTATGTTGTTACCAATTCTAATGTTGTTTAATTTTATTGTGGATATTTAGGGACTGGTCGGAATTCCTGAAAAAGGCGACTGATTCTGTGATCAAGAACTTGATCGAGGTGGATGGAGAAAGAGTGCTCAAGGACCATAGGCATGTTTTGCAGATTTATCGCTGAAGATCATGAAGCTAATCATCAGACAATCCTTATCATGCAAGAATTAATCTTCTTCTCTTAAATAAGAATCGATGGACGGATGGAGCTCCTTCAATTGTTAATTTATACAGGTTGACAGAAAATTTGTTTATTCATTCAATAAATTAATTTGTTTCTTGTAAAAATAAAATGTGCAGAAAATTGTACACTAGCTTAATCATCAATTATAGATTAATACCATTTGTAACTTTCTTTTCTCTGCTTTATAATAAAGACACTCTAAAATTGTTGAATCGCTCGTCTTGCGATTAGAAGTGTTTAAACTTTAAATAGGTGATTCAATAAGGCTGCATATAGTTTCTTTTTTTTTTTTCATTTGTTTGTATATAATTTTAATGCAACTCGTGTATATATATATATATATATATATATATGTTCAAGTACATTATTCAAAAAACAAATTATCCAACCTATTTAATTACTCTCAAGAAACATCTCGTCCAAAAACTTGAATTGATGGATGAGACCAAGATATATATCGTATATTAAAATTTAATTATTACAGTGAGATCTTAATTATTTAATGTCGACATTTACCTCATATCAATTGATTTGTTATGACATGTTAACACTAATTCATTCGGGAGAGTACTCCAATCCCTTCTTTCCATTCCATTTATTTTTCTTTCGATAAATCGTCTTTTTTCATTATTTTGTTAGAGGCAATATATTATCGTATAAGCAGACTAATTTTTCCCCTCCTTTTTATTGGGAAATCTTGATCTCTCATGTTAAATAAGAACATATAGGCGTACTCACCTTTTACTGTAACTTACCTGACAAAATCTTTTGATACTATCCTTAGAGATTATTAAATTGAAATGAAAGATTATGAAAGTGAGTCCGTACAGAGACCCATGAACTTTCAGGGGTCAAATATGGACCGAGATGAATCACGTTGAAAAGGAAAAAAAAAAAAAAAGAAAAAGAAAAGAAAGGAACAAGTACGAAATGCGAAAGTGTCTAGGAAATTATAAAAGAAGTTGGTCAATAAGCTCTGAGTGCACAAGTAGGAGATGAAATTTCAGGGCTTGAGAAAAGAAAATGCAGATATATATCCGCGAGCGCGCCTTGAATTTTCCATGGGTGTTTCCTCAACAATAGGTGGCCTGAACTTTCCATGAAAGTTCACGCAAGAGGCCGAAGTGGGTTAATGGCTTCCTCGTTTAACTTTTTCGGTCAGGTTACGGCGGCCACTTTTCAAAAGTGGTACCAATAGGGACAGAAAAAGAAAGGGCACATATATATGTGTGTGTGTGTGTGTGTGTGTGAAAATAAAAAAGTAATATTAGATATTCCGAAGAAGCATTTTTACCCAGTTATTAAAGTGAAATTCTGAGAGTATAATCCTATTACTCATTTTTTATCTTAAGCACGAGAATGTGGGAGTAACTTACAGGAACTTTCCGAGTTATTAAATTGGAAATATATGCATATATATCGTGTTTCCAATGAAAATTACAGGAACTTTAATTATAATCGCATGGACATTTAATGGCAATAAGATGGGAGGTGTGCCAAGAATATCTGAAAGTGTGCTTGGATTAATTGTCAGAGGATGAAAATTGATTGCTTGATAGTTAGTAGCTTTTGTTTTAGTTGCTCATTCGTGTAATAAAGCTCTTGTTTTAGATTTAATGGACATCTTTCCCACTCGAATCACTTTATATATATATATATATATACACAAATGATAATTACCCATTTTAGATTTAGTAATTTTTTTCCATTTTTGCCTAAAAATTTCCATATATATATATATATATATAGCTTCGAATTTTTTGATAAGCTAAAGTCGAGTTTTATTAAGGAAAACATATATGAGCAATTACACAAGGGTAGAAATGGATAAACAAGGAAGTTATAAGTAGGTAACGAAATTAGATTACTTAATAATTGCTTACTTCACTAAACCACTAGTTATAAAGTTACAATTCCTACTTATATGCTTGAAGTACTAAGAAGTACACAAACTAATAGAGTTAAAAAAAACCTTTGAAAAAACTGTTTCAACTTACAAGGTCCTAGCTCCTTTTTGTTCCACCAGGTGATGGTAATAAGAAAAGCAAACTCCAAAATGAAAGACATATACTAAAGCTCTTTCTTGGATGATGTCAACTCAAAGGCCTAAAGGATTGCAAGCAACTCTGCACTGCTAGAATCAATAATACGTACTGAGCAAGAGAACCTAATATGAGATGTCCGTGAGGATCTCTAAGGATGCTACCAATGCCCTCGGGACCTGGCTTCCATATAGTTGAGTCGTCAACATTCCATTTGAGATGGTGAGGTTGAGGAACAACCCAAGTTTGCAGCTTTGGAGGATGTTTTGGAGTAACCTAGAGTTTCAATGTGTCAGCGAATAGAAGGATGGGCTAGGGTAGTTGTCATCCCGACAATTAAGCCAGAGAACAGGTTTCACCATAATCACCATTTCGAAACCCCATTCTGGAATACCATCTTATTTCTTTGCTGGTATGTTTGTATGCAATTTTTGTTGATGATCATTTCTATTAATTCCATATTTTGCATTTACTATCAGAAGAATACTTTTGATATCGTTAGTTGTGTGTTTATATCCATTTAATACAAGCTCATTTCATTGGATGCACATTAGCATTTTGCCCGTGTTATTCCCCAGTCATAAATCCAGGATTGCATGACACGTTTACGGATATACCTATTATTTTATGGTTGCATAATTTAAATTTGTTATCATTAATTTTTTTTTCTTTGGGCCGAAAGTTAGTATTTATGGCATGGCGTCACGAGGGTCCAACCTAGAAATGAGATATTGCTAAAAGAGTGTCCGTACCGCTTTACTATACACTCATGATTGTTAATTGTTTGTTTAATTCTCAAATTAAATAGTCAATTGCAAAATTCAAATTACAATTTTATTTTTTTATGATGCGAATCTCAAAAAAATATAATGGGATATATAAGAAAATAAGAGATTCAAAATTTTAATAAAGTTAAATAATATTTAACAAGAATAAAAAAATATTGACTCAATGTTTATTAATAAAATGTATATTAAATGTATAAATTACAATTAGAACATTATAAGAGTAACTTTAATAAATTTTATAGTTTTTAAAAAAATAAAAAAGAGAAAAATTTCTTAAATTTATTTAAAAATCAATCAATTTTTTTTACAAGAAAAAATTACACACTTATATATAGAGTTTAAAATAAAATAAGTAAAAATAATTTTTTAAAATAAACTATTAAATAAAAAATTAAATGAATTATAAATAAATTAAAATATTATTTAACTTATTATAATTATGAAATAATTAAATAATACATATGATCTTTTAAAATAATAAAATATTTAGTTAAATCTAAAATTTAACTAAAATTTTTGAATAAATTCTTAAATATATATGAAATTTATTAAATTTTGATATTCTTTCAAAAAAAAAATTTATTATACATTATTTTTAATTCAGATAATTTCAATAAATTTATTTAAAACTTGTATTTTTTTTATTAGTTGACTGAATAAAAATTTTTCTAATGATGTTTCAAGTTTTTCTAAAAGTGTTCCAAACTTTTACGCTGCTGACAAATAAACGAAGAATTCAAGCTTGACTGAATAATTCAAATTAATGACTTCACACTAGAATAAGTTGACCTTACATTGACCGCTCCGCATTTATTTATTGCCCGGAGGGGCCCTTCAGAGAATGATGTTTCTTTAACTGTTGCTGATTTGAATTTTTCCCAAAAAGTTATTTTCTTTCTGTTCTTCTTCTTCTTTTTTTTTTTTTTTTCTTTTTTTTTTTTTTTTTTTGATTGATAAAGATGTTCTCTCCGGTGTTTTTTCAATTCATGCAGTCCCAGGATCTTCTACAATGGTTGGACGAAGAATACCCAACACACAACTTTTATTTCTGTAAATTCCCCGGATCTTCTACATTGTTTTCCTAGATTACTTGTCTTTTTTTTTTTTTTTTCTCCTTAAAAGGAGGGTAATATAAGAAAAGAGAATAAAAGAGATAGAATTCAAATTCTTATATTCTCCCTTAATGCAAAATATATAAATTAGTTGTTCCATACATAGACAGTCTAAATTATTTGTATTAATTTATGGTACGAAATCGTGGCATTGGGTCTATATTCCGTTGCCCTCAACTTGGAGGCCCACATGGCCTGGCCCAGCTTGTGCCGTCCTGGCAGTTGCAGCTTGACTGGAGCCACTCGACGAAATTGACACTGTTCGTTTTCTGTTATTTTTCTGGCCCATCTGACACAACTGTCTCCGTGACACGGGGAATGTAATCCATCACATACTCATTAAAATAAACCGGTGGCGGTGGGTCACCTCTTCTGAGATAATTCTCAAATCGATTTTCTCTCTCGTCCTTCCCTCCTCTATCCCTGCAGATTTGGTCTTTGGGTCGCACGATTCGTGACCCCATCAGCTTAGTTTAGTAATTAGCGAAGAGTTTTTGGGTTGAGGGACTGGCGACCTATGTGAGACGGATTATGAGAGTCGGGCTAAAACTCAGCATAAATGTTCCGGAACTTAAATTAGCGAGGGCCGAGAGAGACAGACTAAGAGCTCAGGATGGAGAAAATGAGCTTTTAGGTCACTTATTTTAACATGGTTGGGGCATGGAATATTTATGGGGCCTTTACAGGGCTCCAATTGGCTACCAAAGTAATTGCGAATCCAGTTGACCCGCCAACCAGGTACCCTTGGTGGGTACTATTGGCATGCTTGTCTAACACGCATTGGCTGCACTTGGAGCAGAATTGGGTCAAGCACACACAACCGTCACTGGAGGCGCTTGCCCTTCGTATGACTCTGAAAACATCTCTTGTGGGGACGCTTGTTCTCTGTGTCAGGAAAGGGTCACCCAAACAGAGCCTTTGAGAAGATCTCATGCCAAGTTGACCAAGTTCTTGAATCATGTTGGGTTGCTAGATTATGATAAAATCGGGACTCAGAGAGATGTGGGCTTGAAGCTTGTAGTGAATAGTGGGTAATGCCCTCATTACAAATAAATATACAATTTATTTTGTAATCAAATGAAAATTAATGGCATATCTAAATTATCATCATCATTTTTATTTTTATGTTATATTGGCTTCAACCTAGTAAGCTTGTCTTGAAAGATGAGGCACCCTGTTTGAATTGATGCAAATCTTTAGCTAAAGTTCACAAATGGTGAGTTGCCCATAGAAGCCCAATCTCTCCATCTTTCAACAAATGCCTTGAAACAATGATGTTGCAACTACATGAGTTTTGCTAATAGTAAAATATTGAGTACTATTAATATATTTATTTGAGTTCAATTAGTAAAAAAATTATAACCCATAAATACATGAGTATTAAAGGAAGTAAAACAAGTAATATGGATGGATGCAATAAGGACTTCATTGATAAACAACCAACTTTCAAAGGCTTTTGCGTTCAACCAAGGTGAATTAGATGATGCATTATATATGTTTGGAAAGTTAGAAATATCTAATTTTCAGTTAATTGGAGATGCATGGAGGAATATATAATCAAAATACTAAGTATGGCCAAGTTGTCAAGATAGACTACATTGGTTAAATTCAAAAAAATGTCATAAATAACTAGAGTTGAATTAAGTGATGAGTTGTATATAGTTGAAAAAATATTTTAGTCTAATTTTAATTTAAAAGATAGTACATGATTTAGAATTATTTAGAGAGCGTTATAATTGATTTATAAAAAGAATACAAATTGTGAAGTTGACAAAAGGAAAGAACTTGAATGAGATTGATAAAAGAAAGAAAAGAAGTTCGGGAAATGAAACAATTTGCAAAGATTAAGGAAGAGAAAAAATATTTTTAAATGAGATTCAAAGAGATTGTTAAAAAAAAAAAAGGAGAAAGAAATTAATTACAAAAAGAAAGAGTTAAAGAGGCTAAAATTTTTTTACAAAATTTGTATCTCTCAACCAAACTAATTGTTGTGACTGACTTAATTTGTCAACAAGACAACATAAAAATAAGAGATGAAAAGCTGAAAAATTACAAAAAGTCTAGATTGGCCAACCAAACAAATTGTTGTGGTTAATTGAATGAGTATAAGATTGTTGAATCAACAAAAGTTGATTTTGGATAGAAATTTTAGATCAATTGATTAGATGAGTTAATTGACCGATGTTGTAGAAGTATAAAAAGTGGAAAAGTTTCAAACAATTTGTATCAATCAACTGAAACTATCTAGCAATTAACCAATACCTCACAGACAAGCTCCTCAAATTTGGTTTAGATTGTAATTTATTTCTTACAACATGATATTCTCAATCATAATGATTGGTAAAATCTAAATATCTGCATATTGAATGTATATAAACAAAAGTAAATATCTTGAATCCTTTGAATTAAGAAGATATAGATTCTGATAGATCAAAATAGAAGGAAGGTGTATTACTTTAAAGAGACAATGTCATTATTTTGTAAGAAAATTTTGTAAAACTTTGTATTCAAAATTAATTGATCTAAGTGTTGTAAAAGTAAGTTTGGCACCAAGTTAATAAGTGCAGTAATTGGTGAATTTGACACCAAATCAACAAGTAGAGTCCTTGGTGAAATCTCATGTACTCTCTATCTCAAAATCAACAAAGTAGATATAGTTATGGACTCGTCTCTACATGCACTTTCTTAAATGGAATGTTAATGGATTGGCTAAACGGAAAAGAGATCCTGATGGTATTGTTGTCCTCAGGAGTCATATGGACACCTTTTTTGTATGTTCTTTTGTTTTGTGGGGGTTCCAATTCTATTGTGAACGGCTTAGTGAAGCAAGACACTATTAGCCCAATAATTCTCGTTCTCTGGCTTCAGCTTTGACTTCGGTTAGCTTCTATTTTGGGCTTGTATCTTATCTTACTTCTTATTCATCCTTAACAAAATTGATATGAATTATTAGAAGAAAGAAAATTATAGGTTATAATTATAGATCAAGAAAGAAAATGATAATGTGACATACTTACGTTACACTGAATTTAGGAAACAAGCATCGCAGCCCAATTGTTCTCACCAAAAAACAAGAAGTTGGCACTGTTGAGTTGGTGTTTACTTTTCTGTCTCCATTTCGGTTTATGTATCGTATTAATTGATTTGGTAAAAATGACACTTGAGATTTCACCTACCAGAAGATACAATATGGTTGTAATAGTGCAGTATTCAAGGCTGTCACTGCCTGGACAAGCACTTTATCGTTCGCAGAGGGCTCTTATCAATAACCATGCAAAAATCTTCGGGCCACGCTTACTAACAAATAGTCATTCGAGTTTGCATTTCTTGGAGTGGATGCGTCTTTAACCCCATTCTGAATCTGTTTCTTTTGGATGTACTATCGCATACTTAAGGCTTTGGCTTTGTGAGAATCTGCCACAATAGACCCTGATGTAACCCATCCACTCTTCATCTTCCAGGGCAAAGAAAAAGTTGACTTACCAGACATTTTGCTTTTTTGCCATGATGAATATAGCATTTAGATCAATTAGACTCTAAGGCGTTTCAGTTTTAAAAAGCGTTAAGATTTAAGAAAGATAAGCTTGTAATGTATTGAGTAGGTTAATTGTTAATTTTTGCAATTCTGATTTGTAACATAAACCACCAAAAATATTAGTCCCTCCAGCATCTATGTTTTACTACCCAACTCGATGGACTAAAAATTTGGTGATACTGTGGTGTTTTTGATCATATATCCTTTGAAGGAAGTAAAAGCCATTTATATGTATTCCCAATCAGGAAACTGTCAACCAATGTCTATCTTGACCTTTTTGATGGGTTTAAATTATGGCACACCTTTTATGTTATAGCTATACCAGTTCTCCACACCTCATGCTGTACATGAAAAGCAAAGTCTTAGCAATAATTGAAATGTCCTGATAATAACAAAAGAAGTTGTTTTGTCAAATAACTCCTTACGACTTTATATCCACTTAAAATGTCAAGCTAATAAGTGAAGAAATCTATAAAAATTATAAGTCATATTTGATCTTTGTATTTTAGTAATGTGAGATTTTTATATTCTTAACATCGTCTCTTAACACATGCTATGCCTAATTAACATGTGATATAATTAAATTAAATTAAATTAAATAGTATAAACTTATGCACTATGTTTTATTAGTATTCGGTTGATGATAAAATTTTAAAAATTAAAAAGGATTAACCTGCAAGGTGGCAAGTGCAAATAAGGGCAATATCAAATAACCCGAACTTCACCTCTACTTTAAAGGTCAAATTAGTAGGTAAAAAAATTTATAAATATTATAAATCATATCAAATTTTTATATTTTAGTGATATAGGGCTCTTATACTCGTAACATGTTTAGTCAATTATCAAATGGATTTCCAATAATTCAAGTTATAAGGCTGAATTTTGGAGATTCAAGAAAATATTTCTTGAATTATCCGCTAAGTTTAAGATGCAGGCACAAAGCAAAATAATCAAACAACATGTCAATTGGTCCTTAATTAAAGATTTCAATCTAACTAAGAAAATGTTATTTCTTAGGTTGGTTTTGCCAAACTGGATCCAAGTAGGCTGAAAACTAAACGTCACAAGCTATCTAGGCAAACCAAACCGGGTCACAGTCATGTTCGAGATGATCAGCAATTTTGGCATTTGCGACCAAGTCATGTGCAAGTTAAAGTGTTTTAGCCTAGAGAAGCTACTAAATCATGCCTTCGCAAATGCAATTATCCTAGAAATGCAGACCAAATGGCCCCATATTAATGATCTTTCGATGACGTTCATAAGTGTATAGGGCAGGAGATACATGTGCCTATTCCACACCAAAGAAGTGATTGCGTATATCCTGTGGGCAATTACGCTTGCTTTCTGATGATCCATCAATTTGTGGGTGTTACTTGAAATACAAGCAAAAAGAAGCAAGTGAAATAGTGTGTAAAGGGAATGAAAACCATACTAAATTCTCTTGTTATACAAATCGCTGATGTCTGATAAGTTTTGACTTTGTAGGTGCTAGACTTCTGGTCATTTTTGCAGACTGCAAGGAACTTATAAGGGAACATGGCTACCCCAGAAAGCGTGGAACCAATGAGCCACATTTATTCTTTATGCAAAAGTGAAAATGTCAACAAGCCTATCATGTACACAATATCTTTTATCTTAAATTTTTCTCTTTTCCAAGGTAAATAATGTATTTTACATAACGCAAAGAGTTGCCTCTTTTAGGAGAAATTCTTCTGGACGCAATTCTCACGGATTTGTTTGTATTTGAGAATGAAAATATGAAAATATTAATAGCGATTATAATATGAGCAATATAAAATAATTACTGAAATTATATAAACATTTAAAGATTTTCATAGTATTAAATTTCTTTTTGTGTTATAAAATGAAATATTAATGATTTAGTACATAATCTTTATTTTTTACTGTATTATATTGATATATGCTATATCACTATATTATCATCAATATTACCAAGTAATTGAAGTCTTATAAATATTTAATCTTTTTTTATAATACTAGTTTTATTTTTACATTTTGAATTAGTAAATCCTATTTTGACTCTACTTTTTGTGATATATATATATATATTATTGTCTAACGTTGTTAGTTTGTATTTTAATTAAACTTGCTTGTTGATTCTTGCATGTCTCTTCTAATTGCATTGTCTTCTATTCCTCTTAACACATAGATATTTAATTAGAGATATGATCATGAGGGCAGAAGCTGTGATTTTATTTATTTTCTTAACACATGGCTTTTCTGTTTTCATTATTATGAAAAGTGAAAACCGCATTACTCTACACTCCAACTAGGAACATCGTGCCTATTGTCATTAAACATGTACTGCATTCGCAATATCTATACAAAGAATTCAATGCTAGGCAAATTATTTTTGATATAGTGATTAAGTGCGCTCCGGAGCTATTCACCACATAATCAACTTCTTGTTTGTTAGAATCAATGCAATTGTTTAGAAAAACCAAGTGCATGGTGGCTATGTTATTGATTGGCCAAAGTGTACTATGTTCTTATACCTTATACCATAGGAAGAGAAAAAAAAAAAAAGAGTGTACTAATTTTTTACACTTAGAATTGACAAACAAATAAGTCAAAATAAGTTAAATGTGATATAAATTATTTTAAATTTTATATATTTCGTATTTTATTTATATTAAATTTTGACTTCATTTAATTCATAATAATCAAGTTCACATGCATCATATTCAAACTCATTTGATTTTAAATATAATATATTTTGAATTAATTTAAATATATATATATATATATATACATATATATATTTTTATTCAAATTATTTAAGTTTAAGTTTATTTAAATTTTAAAAAATTTTAAATTATTTGAAATTCAAGGTAGCTTCGAATTAGAAATTATTTTTGGGTTGGACTTATTGGAGTCAATTCAGGCTTGCTTGGTGCATGTCAATTTTAACGGTGGATGTCCAAAATCGAGATATCACAATCTTTGTTAGCCTTGCTTGGTGCATGTCACTTTTAATGAAGTTGTGGCTAAATTAATTTCAAATATATATGCATAACATGCCTGCGTCTAAATACGCTGACCCGATATCTCAGCTTTAAGCCTTTCATTTACAACCACATGAGATCCTACTAAATTTACTTGCAATCGATTGAGCATGAATTGTAGCACGTGCAAACTTGCCAAAAGCTCTCTCTCTCTCTCTCTCTCTCTCCCACACACACACACACACACACACACACACACACACACACAGTCTGTCTCCCTCTCTCTTTCCCTCTCTCTCGTTCTAAAGCATACATGCTATGCTATGCATTTTGGACCGAAGTGTGATCTGGGGTGTTACATAAGAAAAGCATGACATGAGAAGCGTACAAGGCAGTTCCAAACCTCCGACCCCGAAAACCTGCCAGTCCCCAGTTTTGTTTTGCCTCCATGTTTCCTTTATGTGGTACCCCACACCCCCCACATTCTCAACACGTGTGGGTTTTCCGTCTGCGTTGGATTTCCACGTATCGTCCGATCATACGCTCTCTCCATTTGGCATTTTATCGAAGCACCTAACAGCACCGCCCCCCCCCCCCGAAACGCTGCTTTAAGACTCGTATATAGACATTACCATAAGCTTACACCTCCTCGGTCGAATGCTCCCATCCACCCCAGAAAATTCTTCCAAGTAGAATCTCAAAGGGATCTCAATCAATTAAGGTTCCCCAAACAGAATTAATGGAGAGTACTGATTCGTCGTCGGGGTCGCAGCACCCGCAGCTCCCCCCGGGGTTCCGGTTCCACCCGACGGACGAAGAACTAGTGGTCCACTACCTCAAGAAGAAGGTTGCTTCTGCTCCACTCCCTGTTACCATCATCGCTGAGGTCGATTTGTACAAATATGATCCATGGGAGCTACCAAGTAAGCAATCAAATTCATTTGGAAAAAAAAAAAAATGATCAAGTATTATTAATGGAATGGACCCTTTTCCTTGACAATTAAATTCATTATTCATAAGCAAGCTTAATTGAATTGGGAATTTGATTAATTGGATATGTAGGTAAGGCTACGTTTGGAGAGCAAGAATGGTACTTTTTCAGTCCTAGAGACCGGAAATACCCCAACGGAGCGAGGCCGAATCGAGCTGCAACTTCTGGTTATTGGAAAGCCACCGGAACCGATAAGCCCATATTAACATCTAATGGAGGACAAAAGGTTGGTGTTAAAAAGGCATTAGTTTTTTACGGTGGAAAGCCCCCAAAAGGAATTAAAACCAATTGGATTATGCATGAGTATCGCCTTGTGGACAACAACAATTCAAGCCCAAAGCCTCCTACTGCTGATTCCTCCAACAACAAGAAAGGTTCTTTAAGGGTATGTATGCTTGCTTGTAGGATCAATCACATCATATATTATTCTAACGTCATGTTATGCTACTTGTTATATGATTAAATTTATACATAGAAATTGGGTGATTTTTCTTCCAAGTTTTACAGCTTGATGATTGGGTTCTATGCCGGATTTACAAGAAGAACAACTCGCAGCGACCGTTTGAGAGGGACATGGAGGATTCCACGGAGGGAATTCTTTCAACTCTGCCAGCATGTAGCCACCAAAATCCAAGGCCCCCAGCTGCAGCTACAAAACCTGCAACCTACAGTTCATTGCTTGAGAATGAAGAAAGCTACTTTCAAGGGATGCTAACAGGAGGAGATGGCATGCAGAATAGTTCCATTTCTCAATTGCCCTCATCAAGTTCAAAGCCTAGCATTTCGAGTATTGCCTCGGTCTCTGCTACACCTACTCTCGTGGCTAAACGACCCGGGCTCCCACCCCAGTACTGGAGTGAAGCTGCTGCAGGACCATCAACGGGCTCTTCAGGGAAACGTTTTCACGGTGATCTCAATAGCCATGGCACTGGCACCGAGGAGAGTGCCTCCTTTGTTTCCTTGCTTAACCAGCTTCCCCAGACTACTCAATTCCACCCAAGTGCACTTCTTGGCCCTCTTGGTGATGGGGTGTTAAGACAACAACTTCAGTTTCCTAGCATGAATTGGAGCTCATAATTTGATTAAGATAAATAGTTTTTCCTACAAATTAATACATCGTTTTCCTGACATAAACACTGATGTCCGCATACCCATATGTAATTTGGATGAAGATGATCATCAGGCCAGCTAACTATTGTGTATGGCATGTTTGATTCATCAATGTTAGACCCTGCGTTTTATACGATATCAGCAGATTTTATTAGTTTTAAATAATGGTATACCTGCGTTTCTGCGTGAGGATTGTGATTGGAAAAAAGGTCTACTACTTTTTTTTTTCGTTTCTCTTATGCGAGAGTGAGGCGGATGCGGGGAAATAATTATTTTACAAACATCACTGTCACCTCCATCTAATATTTTCCAAAAGAAATACTACCACAAGCTAGAAAGAAGGGAGTTAAACGAGCAGTGGGCATATCACATGGTCACAGTTTGAAAATACGAGATACGTTGCTCTGTAAGAATTAGTGGTCTTAATCTAATCTTCAATAGCGTCCTTATTGTATTATTGGGTATTATCTTCCTAAGTTTTACCTAATTATTTTGAAAAGACACTGGTGATGACTTGTCTGTTTGTGCTTTAAAGGCAATAACAAACTCTATGCAAGCACAACAGAAAAGTGGGTGGAGGAGAAGGTGGGTGTACAATTTTTCTTTACGGTTAGAAAGAATCTAGAATTAAGCACCCACATTTTCTTTGTTTGAATTAATGCACACTGGTCCCTTTGTTTATGACTTCATCGAATTGTATCTTCTTTAAAATTAACTAGCTTTTAGCGTTTCTCTCTCACTTTTAGATACAGTAATTAGGCATGATTAATTATTATTGCATGTCAAAATCATTTGTTGAGTAGAGTATGACGTTTTGGGGTTGCGAAATGTCCACATGGTGAACATGGGGGCTTTTAAAGGTAACCCACCAACAATTCAAATTTTCTCGTGCACCCAATTGGCTCTAAAATTAACGGGCCCTTCAGATGATTGATCCTAAGGTTTCAGAGATTATCATGACGCTTTTATCTCTTAGTTTGTGCTCACAATATAACATATAACATCACATTTTTTTTGTCACCAAATCCTAGGATTATAATTGCAGGAGTTGGCATCGCCTGTCTAGGGATGACAAGACCTGGGATATTTTGTAACGAAGGGGACCTATCATGACAATAAGAGCCTACTAGACATGGTTGTGACTTGTTGTAATGTTGTGAGGAGTTGAATGTGGCCACATGCCCACCCAGCAAATTCAAAGTGAATCACGTCACAATGCCAAAATTAATTAAGCTCTCTAATCCATTTTCTATTCTCTCGGAAAAAGAACAAAAAACCTTTGTTATGCACTAATCAGTATTTCTTAATATAGAAAATAGACAACATGTCAATCGACATCAACAAGTTGGCTATTCTTTCGTTGGAGATTCCTAAAACTCAGATGGTGTATATATACACACACATTAATAACTCAGACGACACATCTAATAAAAAGGTGAGCCAAAACAATTTTTACACACACATTATTCAAAATTATTTTATTTTATTTTATTGAAAGAGAACTAAATTCACTAATATCTCAGACAGTACCTCCAATAAAATATAAAATAAGAAATATATTCACCAACTTAATAAAAAAAAAAGTTGAACCATTTTTACCATTGATTAAATAAAACAATTATGAGAGTAGTTGGCAATTCTTACTGGACACTATGAAATTTATTCTTCCAGTGATTTCAACTTGCAGCTAAACACAATGTGTGACGTGAAGGCGCAATTCTTTTTAGTGAGATTGTGGAGTTCCACTCCTACTTTTCCATTTTCACGACAAAAGACAAAAAAAATAAAAATAAAAATAAAATAATAATAAATTGCGTATCTCTTAATCAGTAATCTTCATAATTGGGTCACTGTCATTAATTTTGATGATATAATGGATTCCTTAATAAATATCTTCTCCAAATCTATAAAGCTTGAAAAATAATAATTCACCTGATATATGAAACCATATACTTTCCTTTTTTTTTTTTTTTTTGTTTTTTTGCTACAGCGAAATTAAAGACTATATCTATACTAATAGAGAAAGAGAATGGATATGAGCGAGACATGAGGTGTAACTAAGCGAGTTTTGAAATTTCTTATTAATAAACTAATTAGTCTTATATCATTTTTTTTCTAATAAGAATCTAGTATTAGCTCATGGGGGAAAAAAGAATCCTATAACTTTGGGGAAATTTTCTAACGAAAAACAGGAACTTGGAAAAAATATTTTGATAAGATAATCAGTCTCATCTTATATTTTACAATAAAAGATTCAATCTTTATCTTAAAAGAAAATGTAATTGTAGACATTAATTAATTGTTATGCATAATTCTACTTCTAAACATCTACTTTCATCACTTCCTTGTGCTTTATCTCTCAGACTAAAGTTCATTCTTTGTTAACAGGATTGATATGTTTCCCAGCCAAAAATATTCTAATTTGTCCAGACTCTTTGCAATGAAATTCTTGAGAATGAAAGGAATGGAAAACCGAATATATTAGCAATCACACTTTTAATAGTTGAAAAGTGGGAGATGGTTTTTTTTTTCACTCAAACACACCAATATGTATGTAAGGTTAAGAGATATATGTATGGATTATATTTATGATCATCTCATACAAGTTTTTTTTTTTTTTTCATAGAATCATTTTATACAATTGGATATGTGTAGCCTCTGATTTTTTTTTTTTTTTTGGGTCAAGAGCCTTTGATGGTTTTTGAGATTTTGGCAGACGGAGTGTCAGCAAAGTGGTAAATAATTAGGCTACAAAACTCGTTCTTTTTCCTTTATTATTTCTCTTAATTTTATTTTATTTAGTAATTGCTCTGGCATTAATGAAAGGGGTCTTGGATTTTATTTTAATTGTTCATGTAGCTTTGAATCAGAGAAAACTTTTTTTCTAAAAAAAAAAGAGTATTCTGTGAAATTGAACTATAAGGTTGCATTCGAAACTTCTTCCAGGTTAACTTTATTCTTTTATTATTATTATTATTATTATTTGCTTCTCATTCTCATACCTGTTACTTTTGGCATGAATATCAAGTAGCTTTTAATGCAATCTTAACACATGTTTACAAGTTTTGTCGCTGAGCCATCGTCCAGTACTCTCTAATCAAAGGAAAGATAAATTGGATGAAACAATTATAGGAACCCTAAAATTAAAGTGGAGTGAGTTTTTGATGAGAACCATGGAGATGATGGGTGGAAAATTTCAGAAGATATAAAAAATCCAACACAAGCTAGAGTTTCAATTGATGCAAGAGGTCCATTGCAAATTCCAGAAGGCCTAATAACACGAGCTAGGGCCAGAAAGATCAAAGAAGCACTAAATGAGCTGATTTTGGACATTCAGGCCAACCAGGCTTCAAATGGTGCGAATACAAGTTTTAAAAGAAACACAGACCTATTTAATATAATTGGACTACTTAAATAGGTCAAAATAAGTGATAGCATTTACTCCTAAATGGGAGTTCATTGTATGTGCTGGAAGTAGTCCGAAATTCCTCCAAAATAGGGATTTCCCCTAAATAGGAATTTTGCCTCTTTAGGATTGCTATCTAAGCCTATAAATAGGCACCCCTTGTAAGCTTTGGAGATATACAACTTTGAGTGAAATAAACAGCAAGGGTTTTTTCTCCCTCGGTTCTTTCAAGAACTAAAGAACTTATAAAGAGGTAATTCTTCTTGTGGCGTTCAAATCGACTTATCACTCCTAATTCCTTCCTTTTCTGGAGTGTGGCGTCCATATCCATCTTGAATACCCTAGGTTCGTCTTCCTTCGAATATTGGGTCTAGGGTTTGTGTCATTCACCTCTGATTTAGCTTTCCTGGTTGTTCTTTGATTCATTGTGTGCGTTGGGTCCCTAAGCCACGTCTTTTTGGGGTTTTCCGTATTAGTTTTTTTCTCACATATTGTAATACTTAAATATATAAAAATGGTATCAATGAACATTAGATATATTTTTATTATGAAATTAAAATATAAGATATGAAAAATAGTATAAATTAGACTAATTTTATCTAATTATATATAAAATAGGATTACATTAATTAATTTTATACTATTTTATTAAAAATATATTTAATAGTTAAAAGAAAAAATAATGATGGAAATAATATTATAACAACTCAAATTAATAAGAAAGTTGATACTTTGCAAAACTTTGAAAGATCAATGACAAGAACAAGATCAAAAAAAATAAGAGAAGTTCTTAATAACTTATTATGCGACATTTATTATCAAGAAGTTGTTAAGTACGAGTTAATAATGATGGAGGTTTCACCAAAGCTTGCGAATATGTCATCTGTTGAGGAATCTGAGAACTATGACTTTAGGAAGGAAGTTGAATTTAGGAGCCCATGATTGGGTTTTTAAATGAATTATTTTCATAGGTTTTTATTATTATTTAGTGAGTTTGACGAATTTTTTTATTAAATCCAATTTATTAGTTAGAGTTTTTGGAGGTTAATATATAAAAAGGGCAAAAAGGGTGGTTGGCAGAGGCAAACCCGTTTTCTTGAATGCATAAGTTATTTTCTCTGGTTCTTTGAGAACTAATTCTAAACTTTCATACTTGTATGTATTGATTTACTAAACTTATTTTCTTTAACGTTGTTGTTGTTAGGAGTAGTATTTGAATCTTATAGTTCATGTTTTTGGTCGTTTATAATCATTGGGTCAAAACTCCAAATTCTTTAACCTTAGTTAAAACGATCCTATACCAACATTAGTGTTGGATTCTATTTACATATAAACGAAATTCGTATTATTTGGTATCAGAACCTTGGCTCTAACTCAAGTTAGTTATATTTTTGTTATCGTTTTTTTCTTGTATTCTTCATTATTGGTTAAATAATCAAAAAGAAAAAAAAACAAAAAAAAATCAAAATCATGTATTTCGTGAGTTTATTTTCTGATATTTGTTTCTTCTACAAAAATACCCATTAGTTAACTGAAAAAAAATGGGTTTATTGCTTAATTGGTCATTTACTCAATTATATTTGATAATTGATTATTGTCTAATTGCACTGCTCATATCATTGAATTCCTTGTCATTCTGTTTGCTTTATTACTCATTTTCTTGGTCGTATCACTTCTTTGAAGAGGTAGGTTTAAGATTGATATATTCAAATTTTGTTTGTTCTGAATTTAATTTGCTTGAAACTATTAAAAGAGCTCTAAGAGTCTTGCAATTCATTATGTGAAACACAAGAGTTAAGAATTATTATAGTTGAGTGGAGGATAAACACGCAAGGAATGAGTTTTGTGAGGTATATTCTTTATTTACTAACAATCTTGCATACATAATGTCCAATGTTAAATAAGGCAGTTTCCTACATGGAGAGAAGGAAGTAGTTGTTCCAGATTTTAAATTGCTTATGAAGTCCTTAAAGCAGAAGTTTGATAGGATTAACCAAATGTTTTGGGAAGTTCGAGACAAGATGGATAAAATAAAAGGGAGATTGAGTGTCAATCCTAAGAGGCCAGTTAGAAGGGTCATAAAGGAGCAATCTGAATATGAATTTAGTGAAAATGGTGATGATTATTGTGATGACGGTGATAATGCTAGTAGAACCTTCAGAGGTGGTTTTAAAGGAGGATGTGGTAATAGGAATAGTAGAGGAGCAAGAGGTAA
The DNA here is from genome assembly GCA_019804595.1 of Bruguiera parviflora. Taxonomy (NCBI): domain Eukaryota; kingdom Viridiplantae; phylum Streptophyta; class Magnoliopsida; order Malpighiales; family Rhizophoraceae; genus Bruguiera; species Bruguiera parviflora. The sequence goes on from CM034060.1 coordinate 5,841,077, forward strand.
TGGAAATGTTTATGATAGGTATAATAGAGGTTGGGATAACAAAAATAGAATATAGGAAAGAATAGACGAAAATTTTAGTAGTATTAAAATGAAAATACTTTCTTTCCAAAGGAAAACAGACCCTAATGTCTATTTGGATTGGGAACGAAGGGTAAAATTAATATATGAGTGCCATAACTTCTTTGAGGAGAAGAAGGTAAAGTTAGCTATAGCAGAGTTCACTGATTACGTTGTAGTATGGTAGGACTAGCAAGTTACCACTAGGAGAAGGAATTTTGAGAGAACTATATAAACTTCGAATGAGTTGAAAAGTGTGCTGAGAAGGAGATTTGTTCCCAACTCTTATTATAAGGATTTGTATAACAAGTTGTAGAGTCTTACACAAGGTTCCAAAAGTATGGAAGAGTACCATAAGGAGATGGAAATTGTTATGGTTAGAGAAAATGTAATGGAGGATAGGGAGGCAACCATGGCTAAGTTCCTCTAAGGGTTGAATAGAAACATAACTGATGTGGTAAAACTATAATACTATGTAAAGCTTGAAGACATGGTACACATTACCATGAAAGTTAAGAGGCAACTTAAGGAAATGAGCACTTTTAGACACAATCAGAATTTAGGTTCGTCTTTTTAGAAGTCAAACTGGGGGATGAAGGAAGAAAAGATGACTTTTAAGCCTAAAACCAATTCACATAGACCCAAGACTAGTAAGGGCAACTTAGAAAGGGGAAAATTTATAGAAAAACTTGAGGGCACCTAAGGAAAAACTAGAGACATCAAATGTTTTAAATGTCTAAGTAAAGGTTATGTGGTTTCACAATGTTCTAACAAAAAAACCATATACCTTAAGGAGAATGATGATTATGTGTCTAGCAGTGATACTAGTAATAAAGACCAAATGCCACCATTAAAGGATGTTAGTGATATTGATAAAGGAATAGAGTATCTGGAGTATGGTGGAAGGCTTTTAGTAGCAAGAAGAGCCCTCAGTGTGTAGGTTAAGAAGGAGGATGATGTTGAGATGCAACAGAAAAATATTTTCCATACTTAATGTTTGGTTCAAGATAAACTCTATTGCTTGATCATTGATGGAGGTAGTTGTACTAATATAACAAGTATAGAGTTGGTGAAGAAATTAAACTTGCCTACAACCAAACATCTTAGGCCATATAATTTGCAATAGTTGAATGACAGTGGAGTGGTGAAAGTGACTAAATAAGTTGGGGTTCCATTTTCCATTGTTAGATATAAGGACGAGTTGTTTTGTGATGTTGTACCTATACAGATTGGGAATTTATTATTGGACTGTGCTTGGCAATTTGATAGAAAAGTTTTGCATGATGGTTACAAGAACCGTTATTCTTTCACCATGAATGGAAAACCATTTACACTAGTACCATTGACTCCAAAACAAGTGTATGAAAACCAAGTGAGACTTTATGAAAGTGAGCAAAAGAGAAGGAGTGAAAAGAAAGAGAGAGTCGAGAGAAAAGAAAGTGAAAAAGGTAAAAATACGATAAACGCATTTGAGAGTGTTAAGTACAAAAGTGGTTAGGTTCACAAGAGTGAAAATGAAACAAAACAAATAAGTGTGTTTGCAAAAGAAACAAATGTTAGGGTTGCCTTTCAAGTTAAGCAACAAATGATCTTGATCCTTTACAAGGATTCTTATTTCTTTAACACTAACCTTGATTCATCTTTGCCTAGTGCTATTTTATCTTTATTGCAGGATTATAATAATGTATTTCCTAAGGAGATCCTAAATGGTTTGCCATCAAATAGAGGGATTGAACATTACATTAATCTTATTTCTAGAGCTCTTATTCCCAAAAAGTTAGTGTATATAAGTAATCCTGAAGAGACAAAGGAGTTTTAGAAGCAAGTTGATGAGTTAATGAAGAAATGACATGTAAAGGAGAGCATGCGTCCATATGTAATGCTAGTGTTGCTTGTGCCAAAGAAAGATAGATTTTGGAGGATATATGTCGATTGTAAAGCTATTAGCAAAATAACAATTTAGTATCGATATCCTATGCCTAGGCTTAATGATATGCTAGATGAATTACATGTTAACAGGTTCTTAAAGATGACGCATTTCATTGCTTGCACCAAAATAGATGATGTCACACATATTACAGACTTATTTTTTAGAGAGATTGTTCGCCTACATAGAATGCTGAAGAGTATTATATCAGACTGTGATGCAAAATTTTTGAGCCATTTTTACAAAACATTGTGGGGTAAGTTTGGAACAAAATTGTTGTTTTCTACAACTTGTCATTCACAAATCGATGGACAGACTGAGGTAGTAAATTGAACTTTTGGTACATTATTGTGTGTTATTATTGGTAAGAACTCTAGAACCTAGAAAGAATATTTGTCTTTTATAGAGTTTGCCTATAATTGTATTATTCATAATGTTACAGGTTATTCTTTTTTCGAGCTTATTTGTGGTTTTAATCCATTATTGCCTTTGAATTTAGTACCATTACCTATACAAGACAGGGTTAATTTAGATGGAAAAAAGAAGGCGGAAGTGGTTAGGTAACTTCATGAGAAAACTAGGCTTAACATTCAGAGAAAAACCAAACAATATGAAACATAAGCCAACAAAGGTTGGAGACATATCACTTTTGAACCAGGTGATTGGATTTAGGTCCTTTTACAGAAGGATAGATTTCTTATGTAAAGGAAATTAAAGTTGCAACCAAGAGAAGATAGTCCTTTTCAAGTAATGGCAAGAGTCAACGATAATGCATATAAACTTAACTTGCCAAGTGAGTATAATATGAGTATAATATTTAATGCTTCTGACCTTTCTCCTTTTTTTTTTTATGACATATGTACTAATTTGAGAACAAATCATTTTGAGAAAAGTGAGAATGATGGAAATTATATTGTACCAACTCAAATTAACAAGGGAGTTGATACTTTGCAAAACCTTAGAGGACCAATGATAAGGCAAGGTTAAAGAAAATAAAAGAAACTCTCAACAACTTATTGTGTGATATTTACTATCAGGAAATTACCAAGTATGAGTTAAGGATGATAGAGGTTTCACTAGGACTTGCGAATGTGTCATCTGTGAAGGAATTTGAAAACCATGGTCTTAGGAAGGAAGTTTGATTTGGGAGCCCATGATTAGGCCTTTAAATGAGTTATTTTCATAGGTTTTGTATTATTATTTAGTGGGTTGAATGAATTTTCTTATTAAACCCAGCTTATTAGTTAGGATTTTTAGGAGTTAGCATATAAAAAGGGCAAAAAGGGTGGTTAGAGGAGACAGACTTATTTTTTTGAGTGTATGAACTATTTTTTCTGGTTTTTTGAGAATTAATTCTAAATTTTTATACTTGTATGTGTTGGTTTACTAAATTTATTTTGTTCAATGTTGTTGTTGTTAAGAGTGATATCTAAATTTTATAATTCTGGTTCTTGGTTATTTATAATTATTAGGTCAGAACTCTAAATCTCTTAACTTTTGTTAGAATGATCTCATATCAATATTAACATTAAATTCTGTTTACATATAAACGAAATTCGTATCAAATAAGATACTATATAATTTTAAATTTAATATATAATAAGTTTCTAATTTTAAATTTTGTATTTTTGAAAATTTTGATAACAAAATTTCTCATCATGTTTTCTTATTCTCAAGAAATGTTTTTGACAAAAGCAATACAATATTTTGTACCAATTACTAATTAACTTAAATTTGTAACCAGAGTATTTTAATAGTATAAATCTTAATAACATATTACTACTTGTAATTTACACAATAAAATAATACAATATATGGAATTTAAATCTTATATTTCTTGTGTGTACCGATCAGTTATCTTAAGCAATTAATTGATCCTAGCACGTAACATACAAATAATACAATATCCATACCTCTTTAAATCTTTAATCTTAAATTTTCTTGGCAACCATTTTCTTGATAAACCATTTAAAAAAATTCCCAATCCTATAAGTTTAATTGGCTAATGATCGATCAAAGCTAAGAAGAGGTTGGGTATCAACAACAACAGTAAGGGTTACATAGCATTAGGTTAGAGTCTAACATTAGCACTTATTATGTAAATCATTAGAAAACTAAATAAAATAGATGAAATAAATAAATGAAGAGAAAGAATCATATATCTTAGGATTTATAATAATTCTGGAGATTTATAAAATCAGAAAAACTCTCAAATACAAAATTTTAAATGTATAGACATGGACCTTCATGCTTGAAATGTCTTTTGGTTACATGAGTAGCGTCTGGCCTAGTGTAAGTTGTAGAGTGCTAATTATGGGACTAATCCTATGACATAAAAAGATAATTAACAATCTGGACTGCACAGGATTGGTCTCGAGACAAAGTTGTTCACTTGCTGCTCCCAGTAGTGTGGATTTGGATGAGTTAGACCTTAAATCATGGGCCATGTGGCTGAGTTAGGCCTTAGGTTTGGGCCCAAAAATCTCAAAACTCTGGGTTCAAGGCTCAACCTAATAAATCGGCTACCATGATAACATATCAGTATTAGAATTTAACACATTTTCTATGAGGTTGGAATTTAATACATAACATCATGTTAACTAGATTTCTTTTGGTACCCTAAAACAGATACATGCTACATGAATTTTGATCTTCACAATATTTCTAGCTTCTTATCAATTTAAAAGACAAATAGTTTCTTTGATGTTACCAAGAAGAATAAAAAAAAAATGATTATATAAAATTCATAATGTAATGCTAATATAAAAAATTAAATATATAAAATAAATCAGAAATTACATAAATTAAATATAATATATATAAGTTTGTATAATATATAAAAATAAAATAGTATATATATATATAGATGTAGTAATGTGCATATACTTATTATATATAAATAAAATAATAAGTAAAAATATAACGAAAATAAAAAAATAACTTGTTTTGTTTTTGCCAAAAAAAAAAAAAAAAGTTCAATTTCGAAAGAGAAAAGTCATGTTTTTTCAATTAAGTTCGGGTTTAGGTCAAATAAGTTAGAATAGTTCCCGGTAAAGTCATGTTTTGGGTTGGAATCTTTAAATGAGTTTGTTCAAGTTGTTCGTTTGGGTCTAATTTTAATAACTCTACTTTGACACACGGAGTTTCTGAGTTTTGTTCCATCCCATCCCTCACCTTTCCTTATGTCCGATTTCGTCCCTCACGCAGCAGCTTCCTGCAAGTAAATCACAAATTGATTGTAAGCAACTATGGAACATACTTAGTGAGAATAGAAGTAATAAACACAATTGAATATAATTTATAAAATAGCATAGATATAATTACAATACTATTAGAAGTAAATCAATAAACATAGAAATAAATAAATAAATAAATAAGTTATATTAGTTTGTTGATTAGTTTAATTATGTCCACTACTTTTTTAACCGTGTGATTCCTTCCAAAAACTATTTTGCATATATAAATTGGGCGCTATTACATGCACAAGACATTAACGCAATTGATGTGCAACGTAGATTACGCATGAATTTTAAGTATCTTTTCTTTTTCCTTTTTATTTTTAAAGTATGTGATGTGCATACGATTGAGATAATTTGTGTAAATAAGTATTATATTTAATATCTATTTTTTATAGTTATAAGTATATTTTACTATTTTTTTTATATATTTTATTTTGTGCATCATTAATTTTTTTTAAATAAAAAAATAATTTAATTGTATAATTTATAACTTAATAAATTTCATAATAAACTGAAAGAAAAAACATTATGTATAAAAACGAAAGAAAGGAAAAAAAAAAAAAAAAAGGTACCATCCACGGTCAAAACCGCACTATTTTTAGGTTTTTTTTTTCCTTTTTTTTTTTTTTTTTTTTATCTTAAGTCTCTCTACGTTTGTAAGCTCATCAAACCACGAAATTTTCTTTTGAAAAAGCATCCCAGTGACTGAAATATTAAATTTTGTAGTGACAATTGTATATTTAATTCCACAGTGGACTAGGGATAATCACTGAGTTACATGATTTCTTTTCCTACGCACGCAAAAAACAAAGATGGTGACAATGGATTTGATTTGTGTCTCACCATCGTGTGGAAACCTTTCAATTTGATTTCTACGTAAGCATCTCAGTTATATCATATCATCGGGGACGTTTGCAAAAATCAATGAGAAAGGTGGGAGCCTTTATGGTGTATGGCACAATCACATGACAGCGACAAAACAAATAAATAGTGGAATTATTGTCCCAAGTTTGAAATTTGCACTAAATAACAGTGCCGAAAGGACTTGGATTGTACATGAAATGGAATGGTGTCAAGATAGCTGGAACAATGGCAACATTGGTGTCAGAAAGTTTCAATTCTTCAACAAAAATTTTTATGAATTTTCACTCCGGCGGCAAATCATTATCTCTCCGTAATGATAAAATAGTTGAATTATTTTCTAAATAGTGTGTAAAACTATTTTTACTTTAGGATTTCCTTTTAAAGAGGACATGCACCACCTCAGTGTTCTTTTCCGTTAAACGATCATTTTGATTCACTGTAATTATTTTCTAGTTTTTAATAAAATTTACTTCACTTATCAAATTCTTAAAATAAAATAAAATAAAAAACTTGGGTTGTCTTTGTCTTTTGGATAAATGAAATCCTTCCTTCAAAAAAAAAAAAAAAAAAAAAAAATCTAAAGACATAAACAATGACATTCCTGTTTTTGCAAAATTCAACAACTTGACGGCTTGTTTCAATCCGACCTTTCAATTTTCGACATTACCATATGAATTTCTGCACTTTGCATTACCGCATTAATTCATCTCTAGATAACATCAATTATACGACACTCAGGAATATCGATAATATATGTATTTTTTATTTATTGTGTGATATTTTATTACTTTAATAAATTTACGAGTATCGATAATTGTGGATATTTTGTTCCGAACAGAGAGACAGTGTAAAGGTGTCGTCCGAACCGTCACAGAATCCATTAGGGTCACCACAAAAGCCAATAAAATTACAGAAGTGAGCGGAGCCACCGTTTGTCGCTGCTTAAGCACTGTCGCCAACCACCGCGCATCGGTAGAAGTTGCTGTTTTTCACACCGGAGATCATCTTCTGCACCTCCGGATGCCAACCAGCTTGAATCCAGTCCCCACGCACTTAGAAAGACACCAGAATGCGGCAGACTGGAAGAAAACCGAACATCCAACCGTCATCTTCCATCGTCGAAGCACAAAACCCTTGTTTTCCGACCCTTCAACAACCGATCTATGTCCTCACACCACTGACGCTCCGAAATATCACCAGAAAGGGGTTGAACTCGCCAGCTCCTCCTAGCTTCATTTATTGTTGATGTTGGTTCGTTGTCACCTCCAGGGGCATGCCCAGTGTTCCCTACAATTAAACAGAAGTAGGGTAAGTTATTATCTCACATATTGCAATACTTAAATATATATAAATGGTATCAATTAAAATTAGATATATTTTTATTGCGAGTTCGGAACATAGAATAGAAAAGATAGTGTACAATAAGCTAGTTTTATCCCATTAGATATAAAATATGATCAAATTAATCTATTCTATAGGCATATTTAACAGTTAAAATAAAAAGTAAGATACTATATAATTAGTCATTAAACAAAAAATGAGTTTTATTATTTGAGCTTAAAATTTTATTTTTTTATGATTTTGGTTACTAAATTTCTTTTCCTATTTTCTTATTATTTTCTTGTTGTCAAATAATGTTTTTGAAAAAATTAATATAATACTTTAAGAATATTTTGTACTCCTTAACAAGTGTTCAGATTGGTAGTATGAGTATATTTTTTTTATTATTAATTATAATAACATATTATTACTTGTAATTTGCACAATAAAAGGATACAGTATATGTTATTTAAATCCTATATTTCTTGTAGTTACCAATGAGTTGTGCAAAGCAATTAATTGGCCCTAGCATGTAACACCGTAACACACAAATGATAAAATATACATAACTCATTAAATCTTGAATCTTGAATTTCCTACGGAGCCATTTTCTTGATAATCCGTTAATAAAAATTCCCAATCCTATAAGTTTAATTGCCTACTGATCAGTCAAAGCTAAGAAGAGGCTGGATATAAACAACAACAATAAAGATTACATAGCGTTTGGTTGAAGTTTAACATTAGCACTCTAATATGTAAGGTAGTTTAAAGGAAATGAGTGTGAGAAGTAGATGAAGAATGAGATATCTGCCTTGAATCTATGATGATTTTGAATATTTATAGAATTATGACAACCCTCAGATACAAGATTTAAATGCATAGGTATGAAGCCTCATGCCTGAAATGTCCTTTGGTTACATGGGTGGCGCCTGGCTTAGTGTCGGCAGTAGCGTGCTAATGATATGATTAATCCCACAACGTAAAAAGATAATTAACAAACCGGGCTGCGTAGGATTGGTCTCCTGACGAAGTTGTTCACTCGCTGCTCCAAGTAATCTATGTGGGTTTAGACGAGTTGGGGCCCCAAGTCTTGGGTAGTGATCTCAAATTCCGGGCTCGAGACTCAACCTAATAAATCATCTACCATGATAAAACCTCAACGTTGGAATTTAACACATTAACTATGAGCTTGGCATTTAATACATAACATCACGTTAATTAAATTTCTTTTGGTACATTGGAAAACATATATGTTACACGGATTTTGATCTTCACAATATTTCTAGCTTTTTATTAATTTAAAAGACAAATAATTTCTTTGATACCTACCAAAAAGAATATTATTATTTTTTAAAATAATTTTTTAAAAAATGTGAAATATAAATAATCTTATTATTATTTTAATGAAAAAAATTATTTCACATTTGTTTATTCTCATGCAACGACTTCTTATAAATCACAAACTAATTATTAAAAATTATAAAAAATACTTATTAACTATAAAAGTAAAAAACAATTGAATATAATTAATAAAATAATATAAATATAATTATAATACTATAAAAATATATAAATAAATATAAAAAATAAATAAATTATATTATTTTTTATTGTTTTATTTATGTCCACTATTTTTTTTTTCCCCGTGTAGTTGTTTTCAAAAGCTATTCCATACGTATAGATTGGGACTCGTTACATGGACATGACATTGACACAGTTGATGTGACATATATAATACACATGAACTTCATATATTTTTTTATTAATTTTTAAAATATGTGATGTACATAAAATTAAAATAATTTGTGCAAATAAATATTGCATTTAATATATATTTTTTATAATCATATGCATATTTTATTATTTTGTATATTTCATTATATCTATTTGTATATTATATTTTAAAAAAAAAATTAAATCGAAACAAGAAAAGTAAATCGAACCACAAAACTTGATTTAACAAGAAAACGTAAATTCCCTCAACGTGCCAAACGTGGGATCTCGGCGCAAGCGTATAATTTAATGCATTCACAACGACTATTCCTAAAGTAGGGAAGGAGACAGAAGCAAAACCAATAATAATGAAGTTAATGCACCTCTGTTCGGTATTTGTACTAAAAGACAGTGACAAAAGGACTTGGATTGTTCATGAAATTGGGCCAGACAGCCGTAATAATAGCGACTTCGGTGTCTAGAACGTCAAATTCAAAAACTCAAATTTCCACACTTTTGGGTGACTTCTTTTTTGGCCAACAAGTGTCGTAAAACATGCTTTGTGATCGGACAAGCCAAAAAAATGTGTTTCAATTACTCCGATTGGATGTAGTAGGCAAGGTTTTCGGCGAAAGAAGCGTCTACACTAGTACAAGACAAGACGGGTTAGATACTACTAATAAAATATTACAATTTTCATATTTTTCACACTTTTTTTATTATTATAACAATATTTACATTTTAATTTGAAAAAAAAAATATATAACTACTCAGTTAATTTTTTATTATAAAAGTGTGGATCATGAACAAAAGTGTGGATGTCCAAGGCGGAGAATTTATAAAAGGCAATTTGATTTGTATGTTTTTTCTCGCGGTGAATTGCTTGGATTCAAACTATTTTAAAGTCTTGGTCATGTTAAAGGCAATTTAAAGTCTTGGTCTTGGTCGTTGCTTGGATTCAAAAGTGCTGGCTGCTAAAAAATTATACTCTTCATTAAATCAGTGTCTTACGAGACTTAGAAAAACTTTTCCTCTAGAAACATCTTAATATTTTTATAAATTGTATTTTTGAGTATATTAATATAAAAAGAACAATAAGGCATCAACGGTCATTATTCTTTGGTAACTTTAGCTGTTTGAAGATTCTTTGTTTTTGTTTTTCATCCCTTTCTTTCTTTGTTTTAGACTGATAAAGTTTACCAATAAGAACCAGTGTAGTTAGTGCAAAGCAAAACTCGCTTACTTTGATAACAAGGGTTTAATTTTTAGTGGCGGTAATTTCTGAATAAAATCTTAAATACATCAGGCGATGAATGTATACTACAACAAATCCGTCCTCAAAATCAGAGTTTTCTGTCAAAGAATTGTGCATTACCATGTGAACGTAACAAGTCAAATAGTTTAATAACCTAAGAAGCCACATTTTTTCTCCTGCGTGCATCGTGGCTGTAACGAGCTTATAAATAGAACGCGGGCATGCTAATAGCTCTTACTCAAGCCAATAGGAGAGGGGAAGTTTTTTCATAAAAAGAAAAATTAATGCAGAGTGTTATTCAACTTCCACCTATGGAATCTTCACTTTCTACCATTCAGGCTTGGGTGCAAAAGATTAAGGGGGAGATGTTCATGAATTTCGACCCTTATTCCTTCATAGCCCCATCTGCTTACGACACTGCCTCGTTGGCCATGGTTCCAGATCATGCTAGCGTACCGTTACAACCCATGTTCAAGGCTTGCTTGGATTGGGTTCTCAACAACCAAAACGAGACGGGGTTTTGGGGAGAGTGTGATGGGCATGGTGTGCCGACTATGGAGTGCCTTCCTGCAACTGTTGCTTGCATGATCGCACTTAAAAAATGGAATCTTGGTGACCGACTAATTTATAAAGGTGAAATTTTCCTTCCGCCCGACCAATACTAGTGCGACCGTCATTCATTTCTAAATGGGAGGTAGCAGCTTCCTCGAACTCAGAGTAATGTTACAAGTAGTACTAAGATGCCGAATCAAACATATTATCCCAAATAGCCGTGTTTTCCTATTTCCGAATATATAGTTATACTATATAAAAGACAACGATGAATTCTCTTTTAGATATGGATTAAATTTGAGCTGATGGGAGTTTCTTCCTTCTTTCGATGTCTCAGGCATGGCATTTATTGAAGCAAATGCAGAAAAGCTCCTCGGACAAACACGTCAATCTTGCCCACGTTGGTTCGCCATAATTTTCCCTGCAATCGTTGACCTTGCAGGCACATGTGGGCTAGAGTTTCCTTTTCGAGATCCAGTTAAGTGGCTGTTGAAGGACGTTTCTCGTAAACGGCAACAAATTCTTGAGAGGTATACATCTTTAAATAATAATAGTCACTTCTAAATTCTAGTTTGCACCAGAGGTTCGAGAGTCCCAGGATTAGCTCTATATAAAAAGAGAATCAAATTACCCTTTCAATTTTCATCTAAATTCTAGTTTGCATGCGCATGTTCTGGCAGGGAGCTAGTAGCGGACAAGTGCCATTACCCTCCATTACTCTCGTACCTTGAGGTGTTGCCTTTGGACAATATCGCCGGAGAAGATATAGCCAAACACATGGATAATGAGGGGTCTTTATTCCGGTCCCCTTCAGCCACAGCAAGTGCTTTCATGGCCACAGGAAACAGGGACTGTTTAGCTTACCTTCAATCTCTTGTTCAAAAATTTCCTGGTGGAGGAGGTATGAAAATCCATATTCTACATTTATCACGTTTGCGTTGTCCGGTCGTTCATATAACTAATGATTTCTATCCGAACTTCCTATCTCTCAACTTACAGCGAATCCGACTCTCTCTGTTTTTATTTTTACTTTTGTTCTCATGGGAGGCAGTACCAGCAACGTATCCTGTAGATGAAGGGCTGATAAAGCTATGCATCGTTAACCAATTACAAAGGTTGGGTCTGGCTGAGCATTTCAACAAAGAAATTGAAGGACTATTGGAACAAGTCTACAGGTAGCAAAAGCAAAAGACAATTTGCTTTGATCTAATTAAGTATTTTGCATAATTTTGTGTCCATATTTGAGCTAGAGTGAGGTCGTGCATTGCATAACAAAATAAATATCATCTCTTTCTCATAATCCTTTCATTTTCTTATTTCTGTTATGATCTTCTATCTTCGATTGTGTAGAAATTTACTGGCAAGCAACCGGTGGCAAGGTTTTTTTTTTTTTTTTCGCCCCTTTTTTGCATTACATAATAGAACTTAAAAGAAAATTATTATCAAACATTGTGCATGAGAGGTTGTAATTTTCTGCACAAGGTTATTGCTCCACTAACAAGCATTTGAATTTTGCCGTAGGAAATACATTAATCAAGAATCATGGCCAAAACCAATCGGCTCGTCAATTGGGCCAAAGTTATACAAGGACTCCATGGCATTTTTGCTCCTCAGAATGCATGGGTACAGAGTATCACCCCGTAGGACTTCCCTTTCTTATCTTTCATTCTGTTATTTCAAATTTTATTCACTTTACTAATTAACAGTTCTAGCTCTTTTTTGTCAAATGATATCAACTTTTGTCAATTGGAATTGATCGTGAAACATTTAACTTGCATTTGCAGGGGGATTTTGTTGGTTCTTAGACGATGGGGAAATTGAAGATATTATAGAAAACAACTATGAATACTTCTCAACTGCAATGCTCAACGTTTACAGAGCCACGGATCTTATGTTTCCAGAAGAATATGAACTTGAGGAAGCAAGGTCATTTTCGAGGAAGTTACTTGAGAAAACCATACAGCTGGGCCCAGAAAATGGTTTTTCATTCACTGACGTTCACAAAGCGGTAATTTACTATCAAAATAGAAACATCAGTCCACAAAAATTTGCATCTCGTTCGACGGAACTCCTACTCCTTGGATCACAATAGCAAAAAGAAAGCTAAGGAGTTCACGTGAAGACATATAAACATACACTTTAAACTATAAAATTACAATTTTTTTTATTAATTTAATAAATTAAACTTATTTTCACTTTATTCCAGTTTTTTTTACTTTAAAAAATTATAAATTAAATTAAAATAATTAGATATATTTTTCATATCAAATATAATTTCTCATAAATTTTTAAAATTTATAAGATAATTAATTATTTATTTATTTAATAAAATATTAAATTTTATTTATTAACTGAAATAATTGCAACTTATATATCTTAATTTTTTTAAATGTTTTACTATATCTTAAATATTTTTTTTTTACCCAACAAGCCCATGTTTCATTGAATGACCTCCATTTTTTTGAATTTTTTTAACTTGAAGAACACACCTCTCCCAAGAAAACGAAAGAAAAGATTTAAAAAATGAATTTTTGAAGAAGCTTGAAACAACTTAGACATGCAAGAGAAGTGTTTTTGAAGTGGGATGTGTCCCTGTTGACTTGCTAGCGCTAACTTTCAAATGTTCTCCTGTATGTTGTTCCTTGACATCATTGAGCCATATAGATTGAGCATGAGCTCAGGGCTCCCTGGATTACTAGACTGGATCATCTGGAGCACAGATTGCATATTGAAGAAAATAATAACAATTCTCTCTGGATGGGGAAAGCCTCTTTCCATAGGTATGGCGCTACTCTCAAAGTTGTCATGAAAGAATAGCATTTCCATATGACAAAAACCACAATTTGGATATCTTAGTATTAAGTTAACAATTAAAACTGTTTTACTTGATGTCAGGTTATCATGCTATCATAATGACCACCTGATTCATCTTGCCCTGCAAAACTACAAGTTTCGACAGTCAATCTACCAGAAAGAATTGGAGGTGCTGAAAAGGTAATGAAATTATTCGGAAAATACTAACGGAAACAAATTTTTTGTTTTTGAAACTGGGATGGGAAAATTTAGCATTTCTGTCCCGAGGATGACATGTTCATTTATTCTTGATGCTCCCTGGTTTTGTGTGATAGGTGGTCTCAGAGATGGGGTCTGACTGATATGGGATTTGGTAGAGAGAAAACTGTGTATTGCTATTTTGCAATTGCTGCCAGTACTTCACTGCCTCAGGATTCAGATGTTAGAATGATAATTGCAAAAAGTGCCATAGTCATTACAGTGACCGATGATTTTTATGACATGGAAGGTTCCCTGGACGAGTTGGAAAAACTCACAGACGCTGTTCAAAGGTATACAATCCCGTGCTTGTGCAGGGAAACTAAAACTAAAAGGATAAACTTGATTTTGTCTCCTTTTTGATACATTTCTCAGGTGGGACGGTAAAGGATTGAAAGGTCATGGTAAGACCATCTTTGATGTCCTTGAAAGCCTTGTAGGAGAAATGGCAGCAAAACACCTTCAATGGCAAGGATCGGATGTAACAGAGGGTCTTCAAAATATTGTAAGGGTTTCTGCAGAATTTACGCAGTTTTTGATCAATTTCTTGCCTTGTGCCCCTGGATCATTTAACCAATGTTGGCAAATTTGTGGCTTCTTTGAAGTGGTATGAGACATTTCTGTCCTGGCTTACCGAATCTAGTCGAAGCAAAAATGCACTCATACCATCAACAGAAGACTACCTTGAAACCGGCATGGTGTCTATAGCTACGCACACCTTAATTCTTTCAGCTTCGTGTTTCCTAAACCCTCCTTTACCTGCTCGCAAGCTCCAACCAGCAGGGTATGAAGCAATTACTAAACTACTCATGGTTATGCCTCGTTTGCTGAATGACAAACAAAGCTATGAGGTAAACAAAAAAGTTTTCTATGCAAATTCTTTCAGTTTTGTGTGCAAGTCATTTGAGCAGAATGTCCTCTGCAATGACAGAAGGAACAAAGAGAAGGGAAAATGAACTTTGTCCTGCTCCACTTGAAAGAAAATCCAGGGTTAGACATTGAAGAATCAATTGCATACGTTAGAGAAATGCTTGACAAGAAGACCAAGGAATTCCTCCAGCACGCACTAATTGATGGCTTTGATGATCTATCCAAGCCGTGCAGGCATCTGCACTTGTCCATTTTGAAAGTTTTCCAAATGTTCTTTGATTCTGGCAACAAATATGACTCCGATACAGAATTTGTCCAAGATATTAAAAATGCGATTTATATTCCTCCACATGTTGAAAAACCCCTGATGCTTACTGCTCTTCATTCAGGCTCAGCAAGGAGACATCAAACTGTTGTTGGCTCACTTTGATCGTTAGGGCCTTAAGTATCATAGCGTTAGTAGCACCGCAAGAAGTGTATTTCAGGCTTTCTCTAGAGATCACTACTTGAATATGGCGATGCCGCTTAAATTGGTATTATGCTTCGTTCAGGATTTCCCCCACTGACGGCATGGCTGGTGTCCTGTCCGTTCAGTTTATCTAGCCAGTATGCATTTTCAGCTTCCACTGTAATATTAGTGGAACAATAATTCCCATTTTGTTTAATAAGAAAAGTATTTGTGTGGCCTGCAATTTGCGTTAGATGACACCTCCCCCGATCGGCAACTCATGCATATTTTTATCATTCTTTTGTTCTTAATGACGGGTGGGGCGGGGGATTTGAATACAATTTAAGCACATCTTACTTATTAAGATGTATTATATTCCATATTCCATAAAAGAAGTATCTATAGCAGGCCTCCATCTCTGCATTCACAGATAATATTGACCTAAAAGTTGAGGGATTCAGGACCAAATATGAAGAATTATGGCCATTGTACTAATAGCATAATTGACAATTTGAGTGTCCATTTGATTTGTTTCTCTATGATGAGTTCATTCCATTGATAGAGACAAGACCAAAATTCGGGAGTTCTTTACTCTGTGTGCAACATTTTCGGGGAAGTCCATTTGATTTGATTTGTTTCTCTATGATGACTTCGTTCCATTGATAGAGACAAGACCAGAATTCGGGAGTTCTTTACTCTGTATGCAACATTTGCGGGGAAGTATTGGTAGATTCACGTCTGATCTATGTTAAAAGCTAGCACATATTATTGTTTCCATTGGTTGGTCCATATAACAACTTTAATAGCAAAATTTATGGAGAAAATGACAGCCAATTCAATACCCTTAGAAAAAGCCGAAAAGGTTGCTAGTGGGTTGCTTGGTTTAGAGATAGGCACTGCAATGTCATTTGCGTTTTAAAATCACCTTTAGAAAAGAAAGAAACAAAAGCTTTAAGTTAAAGGTGTGATTCGGTTTGCTTCCGTATTAGCTCGAGTTGGAATTTTTTAACTGCGGCTTATTTTTTAATAAAAAAAAAATTATGTTGAAATTATATTATTAAATTACAAATTTATTAGCATTAAAATTAATTATAAAATCTATGAAAAAGGTTGAATAAAATCATAGATAGGTGACTTTTAGTTTCATATATGTATATATATGATAATTAATATATTTATAATATATATTTTTTAATTGATAAAAAAAAGTTAAAATTTTCTTAATTATAATTTTAAAAATTAAAATTAAAGTTAAAATATCTTTAGATTCGCCAATAAATTATTAGATGTGAAGTTTAAATTAGGCGCATAGTGATTGATCCAATAAAACCCAACCCCATCGTGTGCGATGGGCTTGGCATCTCAAAAACTCTGCTTTGCAGGCATATGGATGATACTTCGGCTCACTTCTCAAGCTAATTTTTGCGGAGTCAAGATGCCCAATTTTTGCCTGTTATAACCACAATGCCCAAATATGACTTCGAGGCCCTTCACATGTTTGTCATCCTTAAATTTTCATGACAGAATAATAATCTTCTATCAACATTTGTATACAATATAGTATTGTCAAATTTCTTTTTTTAAAAAAAAAAACTCTCATCTTATTTTTTTTTACTCTAAAGTTAAAAAAAAAAACTTATATAATATATTTTTTAAAAATTAAGAATTTAAGTATTGTTATATATTTAATAATTATTATTTTATTTTAATAATAAAAGAATACATAATAAATCACCATTTAATTTTAATTTCAATCAAATACTACTCTTTTAAGTCCAACCAAAAACTTTCTTAATATGACATCACTTAATTCAATTAAAAAACATATTATTAAAAGAAGTATCTTATTTTTAACAACTCAGATCTATGCTTTATACATTTCTAATTAAAGTAAGCAAGAATGAATTATTAATAACAAGGTTAATTAACTACATGAAATTCAGTTATAACATATCAAAATTGTAAAATAATAAAGTAACAAGATAAAATTAAGTGACAATTATCAATAAATATTTTATATTTTATAAATATAATTTTGTATATATTTTAAGTTATACGTAGGTTATACATTGTGGACCTTTTTATGGTGCAAGTTAAGTTTATACTATTAATATCAGATATAATCAGGATCTATTCTCTTTAGAAAAAATTAATTTTGATTGATGAGTAATTGGTAGAGAGACTGTAGTTAAAGAAGACTGAGCAATTGGTAGAGAGATTATAGTTAACGAATATTGAACAATTAATAGAGAGATTGTAACTGATGAAAATTGAGCAATTAGTAAAAAGATTGTAACAGACGAATATTGTGTAATTAATAAAGAGATTGTAATTGATGAAAATTGAGTAATTAATGAAGAGATTGTACTTAACAAAAATTGAGCAATCAATGGAAAAATTGTAGTTAAATCGAGATACGTCATTATTTCCTTTGACACCCCCCATAAGCTGATGTGGCAGAATGCACAATAAACTTAGATTGTAAAAGTTGATAGTAAGCTATAAAGAACCCTTTGGTGAAGATATCAACAAGTTGATATGTAATGGAGATATACCAAATATGTAGTTGATTTTTAGTAATTTGTTCTCACACAAAGTGGTAATTAATTTCCACGTGTTTTGTCTAAGTATGAAAGATGAGATTCTTTGTCAAATAAATGATAAAGATGTTGCCACACCAAAGAATTAGAGGGGCTTGCCAAAAGACACTGACATTATATAGGAGAACCTTAATCCAAAAGAGTTTAGCAATTGTGTCAGTTAAACTCTTGAATTCAACCTCTATGTTAGATCAAGTGACCTTTCATTACTTACTAGAATTCCATGAAATGAAATTAAAGCCAAGGAATATGCCAAAATTGCTAACTGATTGTCTAGTGTCACGGTTTCTAACCTAACCTATATCTAAAAAAACATCAAGATGGAAATTGTTGTTGGGGTAAAAAGTATGCCATGGTGTTGTGTGTCATAAACAAAGCACAATATGTGTTTGACAAATTGCCAATAAACCTTTATGGATGCATGCATAAATTGACAAGTAGTGTTGATAGCAAAAGTAATGTTAGATCTAGTGAAAGTAAGATATTGCAATACTCCTATGGTGTTACAATAAAATGTTAGATCTAAAAATAACTCATCACAAAAGATAGACGAAATATTTAAGCTGACAACCTAGGGTGTAGTGATAGGTTTTGCATCTTACATTTTTGTGCATGTAAGAAGATCTACTGCATATTTTGAATGGAGAAGAAGAATATCATTAGAAGTGTATTGTAGTTTAATCTCAAGGAAATAACTAAGTTTACCTAAGTCTTTGATAGCAAATTACTTTTATAAAATCTTTGAGAAAGTTGATAATAGAGCTATAAAGGATCCTATAAGAATTATGTCATCAACATAGACAAGTAGGAAAATACTATATTGTGTTGTATATAGTATAAACATTAATGAGTCAACAAAAAAAAGCTATAAAACCAATAAAGATGAGAAAATTATTAAAATGTTGGTGCCAGGCACGAAGTGCCTATTTTAGGCCATAAAGTGATTATTTTAAATGGCAAACATGATGAGGATAGTGGGGATCAACAAAACCTAACAATTAATCTATGAATTTTTTTTTTAGTTAAATGACCATGGAGAAAGACATTTTGACATCAAGTTAGTGAAATTGCCAACCACGAGAAAATGTAGTTATAAGGATTATGCAAACCATGATATGTTTAACCATCAGACTAAGCATTTCATTATAGTTGATTCATTATTATTGATGAAAACCTTTTACATAACTAATTTGGCTTTGTACTTTTCAAGAGAACTATTTACATAAAATGGTAACGATGTCATCTCAAAGTCTGGCCACTATAGGGTGGGCTAGTAGTACTTGTTATAGTGTCTATGAAATAGTTTCAATGGCAAGAGAGGACATGAAGTAGGAAATGGTGGCATTACTTTGCACAAGTGTCAATATGTTGGATGTATCAATCCTCAACTCTTACATGTATGAATCATCATGTTGCAAATGCGTTAATAGATGAACATAAAGGAGTAACTCCAATAATATTGGTGGGGACATATTTAATGGTATGTTAATGATAGGTACAACAAATAGAAAAATAGTCTCATCTAATATAATGCTTACAACTATATAAAATCATTGTTCTTATGGTGGATAACATTAATAACACTTAATACAAAGGGATATCTAAAAAAAAAATACATTAATATGATTTGCACTCTAATTTATGCTTAGTATAGGGTTGTGGATTTGGATGCATAGTACAACCAAAAACCTGAAGATGCTTAATGAGTGGTACAGTAGCAAAAAGTGCTTCCTAAAGGCTAAACTATTGTCAAACTACAATAGGCAATCAGTTAATAATGTGAACTACACTTTTAAAAGCAAAATCCCAAAAAGTAAGAGGGAATAAATGCATGGTGCATTATTACCAAACACATTTCAACCACATATTTATGTTTATACTCGGCTAAACCATTTTAAAAGGGCAGATGAGGACAATATGTCCATTTATAAATACCATACTCCTGCAACAATTTATTAAAAGATGTAGTAAGAAATTTTTGGGCATAATCACTTTGAATAACTTTAACTTAGGTATTAAATTGGTTTTCAATAAAGTTTGAAAAGACTACAATAAAGTTTGGAAAGACTACAATAATATGTAAAAATTGGTCATGAGAATTAAACATATAAAGTTAAGAAAATTTGGAATAATTATCGATAAAATAAACATAATATTTATTATTTTGGAAAAGACATTATAATAACTATCTAGTAAATGTCAAAATGAATTAATTATAAAAAAGCTATGAACTTACGAAAAGTAGAAGGATGGAGATAACGATGACTTTTACTAAATGCACATATTGAGCAAGTTGGTTGTGTAATTAATGACTTATTGAACATGCAAAAAATAATTGAATATGCAATATGATTTAAACAATGATGCCAAAGAACAGAAGAGTTAGAGTAAGATAGGTAATAGGTTGATGGAGAAAACTCAAACAAATTTGATAGTTGATATTATCCCTAATTAAAATTCTCTTAGAAAAAATCTTATCTATATGATGACACTACACATAAAAACAATTAGGTGAAAAAAAATGAAATCGCAATTTTTTTTTTTGTGAAAATTAACAAATTGAAAGTAAGTTTTTTTTAAAAAAAAATTATAAAGGGAACAACTAAGACATTAAAAAGGTAAAAATTTTGAAAAATGAGAATACTTATATAAGTTATTAGGAAGTTAGGTTCATTACTTATAATAACATGTTAGTTGCTTGTATAAGGTTAAAAAGAGGACATTTGAGATAGATTATTTCTGATATGATGTGTAGAATCAAAATTTGGATACCATAAGTTTGGGAATATTAATGATGGTTAAGGGAGCCATTGGTTGTTGTTGTTGGAGCATCGCTACTAACCACCACATATTGCTTGAAGTTGCCATTTTTCTCACTGGAGATTATCTTTTGCACCTCTAAAGGACAACTAGCTTGAATCTGCTCCCATAAGCCTAGAAAGTTACTAAAATACAGTAGATTAGGAAAAATTTTTTTTTTGAATATCCAATTGTTGTTTTCCATTAGTAAAGCATGAAACCCTCATTTTTCAACTTTTTAACCACCAATCTACGTCCTCGCACCACTAAAGTGTCGAAATATCACTAGAAAGGGGTTAAACTTACCAAATCCTCATAGTTTCATTTCTTATTGATGTCAACTCACTGTTCGATAATCTCTCTGTTTAGTAAGCTTGTCACTACCAATGGCATGTCTAGTGTTCCCCATAATTAAAGAGGAGTAAGATAAGTTATTCTATCATGTATTGTAATACTTAAATGTATATAAATGATATAGATGAAGATTAAATATACTTTTATCGCGAGTTTGAAATATAGTGTAGAATAAACTAGTTTTATCCCATTATATATAAAATAAGATTAGAATAGTCTATTCTATAATATTTTATTAAAAGCATATTTAATGGCTAGAATAAAAATATAAGATATTATATAACTAGTGGTTTAAGAGAAGGTAAGTTTTGTTACTTGAGTCTATAATTTTGCTTTTTTATGGTTTTAGTTACATAATTCCTTATCATGTTTTCTTATTGTCAAGGAATGTTTTTGACAAAATTAACGCAATTATTTTAACAATATTTTGTACTTATTACTCAATGCTCAAATTTGTAGTATGACTATTTTTTATTATTAATTATAGTAACATATTATTACTTGTAATTTTTATAAGAAAATAATACAATATATGCTTTTTAAATCTTACATCTTTTATAGTTACCAATCAGTTGTGTAAAGCAACCAATTGGCTCTAACATGTAACACACAAATGGTATAATATACATAACTCATTAAATCTTAAATTTTAAATTTCCTAAGTAGTCATTTTCTTAATAATCCATTTAAAAAGGTTTCTAAATTCTATAAGTTTAGTTGCCTACTGATTAATTAAAGCTAAAAAAAAGGATGGATATCACTAATGACAATAAAAGTTACAGAGTGTTAGGTTAGAGTCTAACTCTAGTACTTTCATATGTAAGTGGTTAGGAGGCTAAAGGAAATAAATAAGAAGCAAATAAAGAATGAAACATCTACCTTGAATTTATGATAGTTTTGAATATTTGTAGAATTCATGTGAATCCTAAGATATAAGATTTTAAATGCATAAGTATGGAGTTTCATTGCACGAAATATCCTTTAGTTACATGGGAGGTGCCTAGCATAGTGTAGGTAGTAGAGTGTTAATGATGTGATTAATCCTATAACGTAAAAAGATAATTAAGAAACTAGGTTGTATAGGATTGGTCTCAAGATGAAGTCATTCACTTTAGATGAGTTGGGCCTCAAATGTTGGGCTTGATAATCTTAAACTCCAAGTTTAAGATCAAACCTAATAAATCAATTCCCATGATAACACATCAATGTTGGAATTTAACACATTAACTATAAGGTTGGAATTTAATACATAACATCATGTTAATTATAATCCTTTTAGTACATTAGGAAAGATATCTATTACATGGAAATTAATCTTCGTAATATTTTTACTTTTTTATTAATTTAAAAGGAAAATAATTTCTTTAATATTACTAAAAAAATAAAAAAAATGATGTTTCTTTTTTTTTATTGTAAAGTTAATTATTTATACAAAAATAAAATCATACTTTACCTTAAAAATGCCGATAAAGGTGGGTTAAAAGGGTTCAAGTTGTATCATTTTTAAGTTTATATTATTTTGAATTAAATTATTTATAAATTACATTATATTTAAATTAGTCATGAGTCAAAATTTTAATTTTAACAATAATAATTTTTTTCTTTTTATTAATTATTTTATTTTATCATATGGTAAAATAATTGAATTATATTATAATTTATACATATTATATAATATTATATTATTAAAATAAGTGAAATTATAGTTTTTTCTTTTTACTTTCTTATATTAATTTATATCAAAAAATTACTCATATGTTTATTTAATATACAAAAATCTCGTATTTATAAAGTTTAGAAAAATATAAAATATAAATATTTTTATTTTTATTTTTATCAAAAATTATTTAGATGACTCAAATTTCTGATCACTATAATAAAGTCATTGATTCATTATAATAAATCTTGTCTTTCAAAATAATTAAATATATATAATAGATCTAAAATTATATAAATTAAATATAATATATATAATTATGGATAATATATAAAGGTAAAATAATGTATATGTTTATTATATATAAATAAAATAATAAGTAAAGATATAAAAAATATTAAATAATATTTTTGTTTAAGATTTGGTGGATTGGGCTCTCCACAGCCAAAACGAGATAGGGTTTTGGGGAGAGTGCGATGGGAATAGTGTGCCTTCCTGCAACTATTGCTCGCATCACTGCACTGAAAAAAAGGAATCTTGGTGACCGACTAACTTATAGAGGTGAAATTTTCCATTCACCCGATAAATATTAGTGTGGCCATCATTCATTGCTAAATAGGAGGCAGCATCTTCCTCGAACTGAGAGTAATGTTATGAGTAGTAGCAAGATGTGGAATCAAACTTCTTATCCCACATAGTCATGTTTTTTTATTTCTTAATATATGGTTATGAGGAAACAGTTGAATTCCTTTTTAGATATGGATTAAATTTGAGCTGACGGGACTTTCTTCCTTCTTTCGATGTCTCAAGCATGGCATTTATTGAAGCAAATGCAAAAAAGCTTCTCAGACAAACGCGACAATCTTGTTCTCGTTGGTTCGCCATAATTTTCCTGGCAATTGTTGAGCTTGCAAGCACGTGGGCTGGAGTTTCCCTCTCGAGACCCAGTCAGGGGCTGTTGATGGGCATTTCTTGTAAATGGCAACAAATTCTTGAGAGGTACACACATCTTTTAATAATAATATTCACTTCTTAGTTCTAGTTTGCACGAAAGGTTCGAAAGTCCGAGCATTAGCTCTATATAAAAATAGCATAAAATTACCCTTTTAATTTTCATCTAAATTCTAGTTGGCATGCGCATGTTCTCGCAGGGAGCTAGTAGCGGACAAATGCCAATGCCTTCCATTACTCTCATACCTTGAGGTTTTGCCTTTGGACAATATCGCTGGAGAAGATATAGATACAGCCAAGCACATGGATGATATGGGATCTTTATTCCAGTCCCCTTCAGCCACAGCAAGTGCTTTCATGGTACAGGAAATTGAATAAATATGTTAACAGATAACTTTTGAAAAAAAATTATAATATTAAATTTCAAATTCATTAATATTGAATTTAAACATAAAATTTATAGAAAAATAAGTTAAATAAATATACTAAGGAGTACCCTCAATGCATACGTATTACAACTAATATACTTGTGATGTGTTTTATTTAACTAGTAAAATAAGAAAAAATTAAAAGTGCTTTAGTTAGATTTTTAAAAAAGTCTAAAAATTAAGTTGGAATATCTTTTAGATGTCACCAAATTATCAAATGTGGAGGTTAAATTAGACCCATAGTGATTGATCTCAGTGAAGCCAATCCCATTGTGTACAATGGGCTTGGCGTGTTATAAAAAACGCTGCTTTGTAGGTGTACGAAAGATACTTCAGCCCACTTCTTGACCTAATTTTTGCCGAATCAGGAAGCCCAATTCTTGCCTGCTACAACTGGAAGGCCCAAAAATCATTTCATGCCCCTCGACAAGTTCATTATCCTTAAATCTTCCTGATATGATAATAATCCCTTGTATCTATATCTATATATATAATATACTATTGCTAGAAAGGAGATAAATTTTCATCCCATTTCTCGTTGATTTTACAGTTAAAAAAAACTTATGTAGCATACCTTATAAAAAAGTAAGATTTTAGTTATTTTTTATTTATATAATTATTACTATTTTATTTTAATAATAAAAAATACTTTATAAATTATGATCTAATTTCAATTTCAATTAAGTAATACTTTTAAAACCAAACCCAAAATTTTTTTCATATGTCGCTATTTAATTTAATTTAATTTTAAAAAACATTATTAAAAAATTTATTTTATTTTTACTAACTTGAATTTGTATATTAGAAATTATTAATTAAAGTAAACAATAATCCATTATTAAAATTTAGTCAAATTAACTACATGAAATTCAGTCCTAATATATTATAATTATTTAATATAAAATTAGATTTCATTAACAAAATGAAAAGATTTATTCATTATTTTCTTTTACTTTGTAATTGTTATATTTAAACATTCAAGTTTTAAAAAATTTTGACTTAAAAATAATTTCTCAAATTGTATTATAGTTTCTTTTGTCAGAT
>CM034060.1:5866305-5902136 GCA_019804595.1 Bruguiera parviflora
AAATTTTACATTTAGTTGAAATATTTTTATTAAAATTTTTATATTATATATTTGAGTAATAATTACTTTGTTTTCTTCTTGTACCCTTTTACCCTCTTATCTTACACAAACTTATAGTTTTTTATTTTCAATTTATGGATGGATACATTATAATATATTATATTATATTATTTGCTAAACTTTCAAAATTAAGAATATGATTTGAGAAAGTTTTTTGTTATTCTTTTGCAAGGGTTTTTTCCTTATAATTTTATAGTTTCACTGTGAATTCTTTTTTATTTTAAATTTTGTTAATTTTTTAAAAAATATAAAAATAGAAATAACCAACAATTCAAAATTATTTATTTTGATTAAAAGTAATTTTTTTACTTAATTTTTATAATAAAATTAACTATATTTGTCTCTGTATATTTGTAAAAGTAAAGCGCATTTGCAACAAAAAAAAATGTCAATTGATTTTTATAGCCGTGTATAGGCGTGGTTACCATGAGTCTTACCTTGGATATCAACTATTCCTTTTAGGCTATTATGGAATAGATCCAATGATTTCAGAGATAAAAGGCCACGTAGAGATGAGAGGATGCTCTTATTGAATTTATTCCAGGCCAAATTGAGTGTCTCCAAATGAGTGAGAGTTGATAGTTTCTCAAAACCTGCATATGTGAGAGGAGTATAATATCATACCACAATAGAGGATGTATAGGAGTATAGCATCTTATTTATAGGTTTCTTTTTTATTTTCTTTTTCTTTGTCAAAAATAAAAAAAAATAATTCATCTTATCTTGTGATTATGAAATGAACAGAGCATAAATTGTAGAAAGAGACCTTCACCCTCAATACAACCAAGTATATTGTTCCCCCCTAAGCCGAGACGCGTCAGATCTTTGAAAGGAAGAAACAAAGAAGCATTTAGGTACCATCCTTCAGAACCCGGAACCGCAGCAGACGAAAGATCAAGTTCGGTGACTCGCTTCGTTGTTGCGTCGCACGTGACTCTTTCCCAAATACAACAATCATGAACATCTATCGCCGAGCGAGACAAGGTGTAGTAAATATTTAGAACTGGATGATTAAAGAAAGGCTTGATTTGCAAAAGAGCAGTTCGCTCGTGTTCCCAACAACCATGACAGTGACTCCCCCACTCCTCCAACAACAAAAGCAAAAGCAATATCACTACCATCCATGACCTAATAATAGCCACTTGCCCCATTTGTATGTTCGGAGCACCTCTTACAGCTTAGTAATATTTGTTGCCACTGAGAGTAGTTCAGGGCTTCTATATATGGGCGGAGGCGGAGGTGCATTTAGGTATTTTCACATGTAAGGTCCCATGCGTGGAAAAAAGTAACAATAATAATAAATAAATATCCACAACACATTTTCAATTTTTAGTTTTTTTTTTGTGAAAATGGTACTGCTATGTGAATTAAAGATAAAAATATTATTTTATAAATATTATCGATTATAAATTTTAATTTTATAAAAATTTTATTTTTTCAAAATAATATAAATTATTTTTATCTTATAATTTTAATTATCATTATTACTAATTATTATACTTATTTATTTTTTTAGGTAATTTTATAATATACTGCATATTGTAAATGAAGAGATTTTAAAATTAAATATAATTACTTTAATTATATATAAAGTTTTAAATAATTTTGTAAATTTAAAAATTAATTAATTAATTAAATTTAAATAATTAAAAAATATTATATTATTTTGTTTTATCGATAACTAACCACCTTACCTAGTCTCCTTCTTTTAGTTTAATCTTGTTCTCTTGTGAAAAGTTTATCCTTAGACTACAAATTTCAATTTTATAAAATTTGTTTTTTTAAAAAATTGTAAATTATTATTACTTTATGAGTGTATTTTTTTTAATTTTAATCTTATAATTTTCATTGCAAATCATTGTTCTTTTGTTTTTTTTTAGAAATTTTGTTTCATAAATAGTTAATTAATTTAATCTAAATAATTAAAATATATTATATTATTTAATTTTATTAGTAATTAATTAAAATATCTAGTCTTTTCCTTTTATTTCAATCTTGTTCTCTCCGGAAAAATTGGTCCTTTGGACAAGTGTAGATAACATCAATGTTTAATTCCATCATGGCTTGACCTTGACTTGTTAGGGCAAAGTTCCCAAAGTTTGGGCTTAGAGGTGAAATTTAATTTTACAAATTTTTTTTTAAGTAAGATAAATTATTTTTACCATACAATATTTTTTTTTTGATTTTTTTTTCAACTTTAATCCTATAATTCTCATTACTAATTATTATACTCATTTTTTTAAAAATTTTATTTCATAATACATATACCAAATAAATAAAATTTAAATTTAAATCTACTTATATTTATAATATAATATTTATAAATAATTTTAATTTTATAAATTTAAAAAATTATTGATTAATTTAATTTAAAAAATTAAAACATATCATATTGTTTAATTTTACTTATATTTAATTAATTATTATAATTAAATAATTATATTTTTTATTTTTATTTCATTCACTTACTCTTATAAAAATTAGTCCGAATAAGATAATGGATAAGTTGTTAACATTTAATTTCATTTTGTTAGGGTCAAGTCGCGTAAACTTGAGCTAGACAAGCCCAAGCATCCATAAGAAATTATAGAAAAGCAAATCGGTTAGAAAATAGAGTCTCAATCCAAGAGTCAAGTCTTCCCCGTCGTTTCTTTTAGGTTCTCTCATGGAAAATTGGTTTGCATTACAACTGGCAGGTAACATCAACTTTTCTATTTTTGACCTTGACCTTGACTTGATAGGGTCAAGTAGTGTAAATTTGGGCCTAGACAAACTCATGCATGCATAAGAAATTATAAAAAAGTACATCAGTTAGAAAATAAAGTCTCAATTCAAGAGTAAGTCTTCCTTGCCGTTTCGTTTGGCCTGTGGAAAATTGGTTTGCATTGCGGCTTGTGGAAAATTGGTTTGCATTGCAGCTGATAGGTAACATCAACTTTTTTGTTTTTGACCTTGAACTTGACTTGCTAGGGTCAAGCCGTGTAGATTTGGGTCTAGACAAACTCAAGCATCCATAAGAAATTATAGAAATCCACATTAGTTGAAAGCTTTCTTTGGTAGTTGGGAACAGTCACTGAAAAGTCGGCACAAGAAATAACGGAGTGCAAGAAAACAGTTAAATTTTAGTGGCCCAAAATTTTTCACTTTTCTCATTGCACCATCTGTTTTTTTCTACAATACAGAGGAATGAAAGTCGGTTGGAGACTGGGCCTGGGATATTATATTATCAAAAAAAAATATATATAAGAAAATTAAAGTCGGTGGACGAAAGGGCCGGGCCTGACGTTGTAAAACGGTGATAAAAATGAACCTTGATAAGCGTTTGATCCACAAATTTCTATCATGCTGCCATACTCCAGCAGACTAATATTAATAAATGGAAAGTAAAATTGCCGGATAGCGTCTGCAACCAGACCATTCGACATAGATCGAATAATGAAAAATATCTCCCTCTGCAGATAAAACGGGATAGAAGAAAGTGAAGATAACAGATAAACCAAACTGTTATGGGGTAATACCTGTGTCATTGTCTTGTCAGATTGGTATCATGAATTTAGAGTAAGTCAGATTGTCTGTGTCATTATCTCGTCGTTCGTATGATACATTGTAAGGAAGGGAAAAAAATCTGATAATTTGCATCTCAACATAAAAACCAAATGGGACAATGATGAGGCTGATTTTGATGTGTGACTCCGGCAGAACCGGATGATATGCTCGTCCATTTTCTTCGCCACAAAATGTGCAAAGCATGCCATTGGACTCCGCCTTGCATAATTAGAGCAATTCTCTTGCATATTATTTATTTAATGACTGGAAAAATTTTGATTCAATAGATCACTTAAAAACAATAATAAATCCCTGTAAACCCTAAGCCTGCGGGGAAGGAGATCATGACGAACCAAGCATCACACAATATAATAGAATAAATGACAATCACATTGGAAGACAAACAAACGATTGAATAAATAATAGTCGATGGTCAAGTAATAGGTGAGACACAAGTGGAGAAAGGTTCCACAAGAAGACAATGACAAGGATGCAAAATATTCCCCACACAAACACCGAACGAATGATTAAATGTTGATAACTAAAAGAAAACAATTTAAAGGAATGAAAGAGATTAAGCGAAAGAGATTCATTTTAATAAACCAAGTCATGGACAACTTCTTGATCTGACAGGTGATGAGGGAGGTCTTCTTGATCTAATAGTGGTGTGGTACACCACTGTGGTGTGCTTTGGAGATGTTTTTATTTTTGGAGATACTTTTTGTGAATATTTTTCAGAATTTTTAAGAGTTTTAAAAATTATTTTATTTTTTATTTTTTGAATTATTTAAATGAATATTCAAGATACTACATAAGTTATTAGACTTTTCAAACTAATTTGACTAACTAAAACCTAATGAACTACCCAAACTAACAAATTAAAAGATTAACTTAAAACTTTATGTCGCAAATGAAGTAATTTGGTTATTTAATTTTTTTGTATTGTAGTATATATTGAATATTTATTTGGATTTTGATGATCTCATCAGAAAATTAGGTTTATCATATGCAACAATGCCCAATTACTCTCTAGCTGAAGCAGGGTTAGCATTTAGGCTCTTGGCCCGACTACTTAAGCTAGCTAGTATTAAATATACTTATTTGGTCTTATACTTTTGTTTTTGTTATTTGAGTGGAGGGTCAAAGAGCCGGTAAGGAACTATATAGCTAGTGCCATAGGGAGGTTAATCCCCTAATTTCTTCCAGCGCCATCTAGAGTAGCCCGGCTGGGGGTTGGTCAAGGAACCGTAATTCAAGGGGCAAAACTAGCAAGCCAATCAGCAGTTCGATTAGACAATCCATAAACATGCCTGATCCTGACCTCCCAAGCACATGTAAGGAGATGCCTGCATTCCAAAACAAGTTTAGCTAAAGGGTGGTATTACTGAATTCCCTGGGTGAAAAGTCCCAAAGCCATTTAAGATAAGCTACTAGCAAGAATCCCTAAAATATCGCTCAAACTTCTACTGCTGCCACTTGAGGTAAATCACTCGTTGAAAGTATTTGATGCATCATCCAAGCCCTTTGAAAATTAAACGGAGGCTACACAAGAAATGGCACGGTTTGCGGTTTGTTGAAGTGGTCGAATAAGTAATGGGTAGGGGTCAGAATGGAGCTGGGTAGATGAGAAACCAACACATCCGGCCAACTTTGCTGCCAAGGGACATTAGCTAGAGCGCGGTCCAATCTTCAGGATATTTGTGTGTATTGAAAGGCCTCGAGTCCAGGAGAACTTTGGCCCACCAAATCCCAAGTCCACTAGTGCCAGCTCATTCAAACTGGCAAAGGGCACCCATCTGCCTAGACGTAGATGGGCACTGCCCATTTTCTCATCCAGTGAAGCAATAACATTAAAATCGCGCAAGCTTTCAAACAACTCCCTTAGCTTTAAATTATCAAGAGTTGCATATATGGCAATAAAAAACCAGGGGCCAACCCTCGAAACTAAAACTTGGATATGGTAGAACTGAGGATCTTTCTTCATAAAGTTCAAATGCACCTAATCTGATTTCCACAAAATCCGTATTTCCCCCTTCGTCCAGCCCAAACGATCATCGTTCTGCCATAATAGCCTCGGACGATAAAACTCAATAGGATGAATAAGGATTCGAACCCACGCAGCAACCTTAAAAATGCCAGTAGTATCCGAATTATGTAATGGGCTCCATTTCCTAATCGCGGGATAATGACGAAACACAATCTACGGGCATCCAAGCAAAACAATGTCATAATCATCCTTGTGCTCAAGCTTAACAAGATAAAAATTATTACCAAGGTCAATCAAAGTAAGATTACCCTCCGAGCATCACATCTTGAATAGCCTTCTGAACAGAAATGTCTAGATTACACACTTCCCTAAGAACTTCACGATCAACGTTTCACGCTAGGGGTCTGAAAGTCCCCTTTTCTCAACTGCAGACAACAGAACGTTGGGACAGTCACCATTGACCAGGTCATCTTCGTCATCAGAAATCAAGTCTTCCTCTAGTGAAGGAGAGGGGCCCATTAAAACTCATCTGAAAATTATAACTAAGATATGGGTCACCACAGAAATGAGAAAAAATGGAAGGAAATTTTGGTTTATAAGGCTTTGACTCAAGATCCCATGCTCAAAAATTGATAAAGAGGGCCAAAGCCAAAATAGGAACAAAGACCATAGAATAGAGGACATTACAGTAAGGCTTTATTGATGCAACAATAGCAAATGTTGTCTTTCACAAAGAACCATTAGAAACATCAAAACTTGGATCCTGCAAAAAAATAAAATTGAACAAACAAAAATCACCGAGGTTTCACGGCTCCTGCCACACTCTGAAGGGTACCCAATGCCACAATTTCCATTAAGCTTTTGGCATATTCATTGTAGACATTGGGCATATAATGAGGAATGTTAAATGAAATTTAAATCTTTTGGATCAAAACATTTGCCAAGCTTTCCAGGCATCGATAAGAGCTTTTAAGTTCTTCTTGCTATTGAGGTTTATCAGAAGCTGCACGTGCATTCAAGTGACTTCATTTGCCTGATATTGGATGGTTGCTGCCTAGGCAGTTGAACAGAAGAAATGAATCGGACTATGGAGGAAGATCATATGTCCAATGAGGACGAAATATTTAAGTTTGGTACTAAAACTTTGAAACAAAAGATTGTTAAATTAGTTTGTTATAGAATATTTTTATCTTTGTTTTTTAATGTTTAATGCAATGCTACTCAGTAACAGATTTAAAACAATTTTTTAAAAAGGACAAATTTTATAGAAAAGATAAAAAAAATGGCATAACTATGATGCACAACCAAAGTGTGGAAAAAGAGAGAATAAAAAACACCAGCACTCAATTAAACTTCATTAAAATTAGTATTTTTTTAATCTACCGGATGAAAGAAGTCATAAAAGAGAAAAATATTTGTGTCTGCATATGTTTCAAATCTATCAACAGCAAGCCTCTACGCCACCCATAGTCGCCTATAAATTCGACCCCTCCTTCTTCAACAACATGCCACCTCGCACACACTCACAGAGGCCCATTAAAACAATACCTATGGCAATGGTACGATGTTTTCTTAAACTCATAAAGTCTTAATTAAGTTTTTTTTTTTTTTTTTTTTGAGAGAGAGAGAGATTCAAATAAGATATCTAATTTGGTGCAAGTGCACCTATGCATAATTTTATACTGCATGTGCAGGCTAATGCGGAACCTGTCATCAAGCTAGGGCCGTGGGGCAGAGATCTTGACGCGGACAATTGGAGCTTTCAGATTGCAATAGATGGGGACATTATGGCCATTACAATTGCCACCGGGTCTGTTGTTAATTCACTTATCTTCACAGTCCAAGACGCAAGTGGGGCAACCGTGGCCCTTAAATATGGCAGTGCCGGCGGTGCTGATACTCGTCAGGTGATGAAGGCAGTATTCTATACAGTTCTCAGACTTGGCATAATGTCAATGTGCTTTTAACTCAATTTTTGCTCATAATTTACTACTTTTTCGAACTTCATGCTGTGAGAGTCTTACGAATGAACCTCTTTATCCTTTTTCTTATAAAACCCACTCAAAGTCGGATTTATAGTCTACTAATGGTATTCTATTGTACTTCATGCCCTAGTCTCAAGGTATATTAAGTATATATTGTAATGGCTGCTGAAATATTTATATAATAATATTTTATTTTAATAATATTTAAATATTTAATTTAAAATTTAATTATTTTTAATTAATTTTTAAAATTTATAATATTTAATATTAATTTAATAGTTAGTTTATAAATTTTTTTAGTATATTAAGAGAAAACATATATATATATATATATATATATATATATATTATTTTATTTATTTAGTTATAATTAATATGTATTATAATTTATTTAATTTATATTAATAATTATATATATATATATGAAATTTTTATAATATAAATACTCATCATTAAAAAAATACGAAATAAAATTAAAAATAATTTATAAAAAAATAATAAAAAATTTCTCTTATTGCCTTTTTAAAGATAAAAAAAGAAATTATTAGATTTATTTTTTTTCTTTAAAATAAAAAATTATTCATAATTAAAATTTTTTGTTCTTTTTGTTTCTTAAAAAAATTACTTTTAAATTTATTTTTTATTTAAAAAAATATTAATAATTTAAATATTTTTTGATAAAAATATATTTTTTCAATAAATATGATAAACATTTAATGCATATATACTTGCAGCTAGTGCTGGCAGTCAATGAGTATTTAACATCAATTGCTGGAGCATATGGGACATCGAAGGGTGCCGTTTATGTCACATCTCTGGCATTTATCACGAATTTGAGAAAATTTGGACCTTTTGGCTATGACTACGATATAGAACATCAGGCCGCTGGCGCTGTCAAGTTCTCTCCTCTAGTACTGGTGAATGCTAAAGTCGCTGGCTTTTATGGATATGCTGACAACTACATTCAGCGTATTGGATTTTACACGAAGTCGGTATCATCCTAGCCCGCTCCTTAAATCCCCTTAAGGGTTTAGAGGCGCAGGCTGGCCGTTTCATTAGCCTCGGACCTTGGGGCAGAGAAACTTGTTCACGCAAAGGGACCATCGAGACTCCAATAGGTAGCAACATTAAGGAGATTATAGTTGGTCGTGGTGTTGTCATTGTTTCCCTTACCTTCACCGTGCAAGACGCCGATGGCCAAGAGAAGAAGATAAAGTTTGGCGGCAACGGCGGCGGTCCTTCTACGGTGAGGGCCTTTGTTGTGCGTGAATATATTGTTTATGCATATTATGGTAGATACTAGATGTACGACACAAGCCCAGAAGCTTGTTGCTTATTATTTTGAAATTGAGCGTCTCTTACTTGAGTTCTCAATTGAAGTCTTTCCACGGGAAAAACAAAAACATTGCTTATTAGGGACTTTTTGGACTTCATATTTTACTAATGAGTGATTTTTATTTACTTCTGGATATTCCATGGTGTGCTTCGTATCCATCACTTATCGAGTGTAAATATATGTGTCCATGTGAAGTTTGCTTCCGGGGAATGTATAACAACAATTTCTGGAGCATATGGGCATTGGCAAGATCAAAACGACATTTATGTCACAGCAATAGCATTTACCACAAATCTGGGAGCTACTTGTGGACCTTACGGCCACGAAGAAGATAATCGGCATGGGGTCACTAGGGATACCGTGAAATTCTCTAGCCCTCCAATGGGGAATGCTGAAATCTTTGGGTTTTTGGCAGATGTTGGTGGCCATATTCAGAATAAAGGGATTTATATAAAACTCAAATCATCAACTGATGCATGAAGTTAAGCTTGATAAATTAAATAGAACAAGAGTGCAAGTCAATAAGTTTCTGTTGGTTTAATATATTACTAATAAAGACTCAGATGTAATGTGGAAGTAGTGAATTAAAATGGAAGTGTGCTTGTCATTATGTATTTGAATAAATTTTGTTTGTATTTGAAAAATGTACAAGATTGTGTACCTTGTTTTGCCCCTCCATCTCTTGCCCAAAGTAAGGGGATCAATGAGAACATCGTTGCCAACTATAATCTACTTAACGTTACTAACTTTTCTAGTTTCGAAAGTTTCATTACTTGGTAAAATTTATTTGCTCCAAAGGCCTAAACTGATGATATTGTTAATTTTGAACTTACAATATATATATATATATATTTTTTATATATATTTATTTTTATTTTTATTAAAATTAATTTAAATTTATTATATATTAAAAATTAACATTCAAATAGAATTTAAATAATTAAATTTTATTTAATATAATCTAATATATTTTAATCTAATTTTTATATTAAATTAGAATTAAATATCATGTAATATATAAAAAAATGAATATCTTCATTGATTGTATGGCTAGTGAGTAAGGTTTTATATCTAATTTATTTGTGTATATAAGGTTTTGCTCCTCCTTCTCTTGACTAATGTGTTATTTTATCAAATTAATAAAATAAAAAAATTATTATATAATTATCTAATTATAATATCAAAACTATTGGATTTTGACAGCGGTATTAAAGTGGGTAGTTTTCTCCGGATCGAAAGAAAGTCTATAAGTCCTGTCGTAACCGCCATAGATTTACTGAAGTTGCCGAAGTTACAGAAGTCACTAGACCGCTAGTTTTCATCATTAGAACCGTCGCCTGCCATTGTCTGAGCATCACAGCCAAACCAATTTGATCCGGGAGCTACCAACAGAGCTAATACGATTAGAGAGCCAACATCATATACTGAGGAATCATATAAGATCATAGCAATCACCAATTACCAGCTACTACTAGAGAACTTTTCAAAATCAATAATTGATCTGGTAATTATATCAAAGTATGTATTTTTATTCAAATCAAAAGAAACTGTATAGCTCTCGCTGGAGCCACCACAGAGTTACCAGAGTCGCTACAGAAGTCTTCTAGAGTTACAAAAGTTACGGGACCACCAATTTCTATGGTTAGAACTATTGTCCATTGTCACTGAAGCACCACCACCAACCACTACGTGTCGCCACATGCGTAGCCGAAAGTTGCTACCTGCCTTGTTGGAAGTCGTTTCCTGCACCATCAAACGCTGATAAACCCGAATGTGGCCTCCACGCCCTCTAAAACTGTCCTGTAGATCTAAAGAAAATTTGAAGGTTTTGCCACCGTCTTCCATCATCGAACGAGCCCTCTCCAGCCACCGCCGACACACGAAACCTTTGTCATTCCACTCCTTAACCACCGATCTACCTCCTTCTCTTACTAATGGATCGGTATATCAAGGGCATAATCATTAAAACATAAACGTTTTGGGGTCATAATCAAAAAATAATAAGTATTGAGGGTCATATAAAAAAATAATAAACTTTTAGAGGTCAGATTAAAATTAGTAAAAATTGAGAGACCAAATTAAAAAAAAAAGAAAGAGGGAAAGAAAAAGGAAGGAAAAAAAAAAGAAGAAATAAATAGAGATATAATTTACAAGAGATAATAATAGAGTAATTGAAAAAAAAAAGATTGTGAATATGAAGAAAAATTTTAAAATTAAATTAAAATTTAAAATTATAAAATATATAAAAATTGTATTAAATAGTAACACTTATAAAATTTAGATATAATAACTTATTGAGTTGAGAATTAAAGAAAGTTCTGAATTAAGAACTTCTTGAATTAAGAGGTAAAAATAACTTAATTTAATTTTTCTTTGTGAGATAAAAAATAAAGAGGTAAAATATTCATATAATAATATTTTACATATATCATGTGTTATAAAAAATTAAGGAGAATGAAATCCCAAATCTTACTATTTAAGGTTATATGCTTTAAGGTTCTTAAAGATTAAAAAATCAAGTAGAAATTGATCAAGGTTAATCAAGAAAAATTATCGAGAAAATTTTTGATAATTTTATTGATACTATTGATAAATAAAGTTTGAAAATTATGTCAAATTGAAATAAATATTATAAATGACTATATAACTATATTAGAATTGAAAAGGAATGTTAAAATTTAATTTAAATTTATCATAAATTAAAAATTAATATATAAGTAAAATTTAAATAATTGAGTTTTATTTGTTATAATTTTTGTATTAAATTAGAATTACATATAATCTAATATATAATAATTTGAATATTTCAATTTATTATATAACTAATAAATAGGATTTTATATTTATATTATTTATGTATATTTCTCTTATTCTTATTAATACATAGTATTGTATCAAATTAATAAAATAAAAAGTAAACAATTTATTACATATTAATTATAACCAAAATTTATAATTTAAAATTTAATTAATAATATTAATATAATTAATTATATATATCAGCATAAAAAAAAATTAAAATATATAATTGAATAATTTAGTTGAAAGAAAATAAAAATAAAAATAATAAAAATATAAATAAAATATAATTAACTTTATAGTATAAAAAAATTAAGTATATATTAAAATTTTAATTTTAAATTAATATTAAATATTATAAATATAAAAGTATATTAAAATAATTTTAATATTAAATAAATATCATTAAATAGATATTTATTATTTAAAAAATTATTTAAAATTATTAATTTTTTATTAATTTTTATAATATTAAGTATATGTATAAATATTTTAAAATATGGAGACTAAGTTACCCATACAAACCAACGATTTTAACATTCTCTGATAGAACAGAGAACCTGACAATTCCAGTGGCCCCACCATCTCTGTTGTAGTCATAGCCATAAGGTCCGTATTGTCTCAAATTCGTGAAAAACCTTAGACATGCCCCACATGCCCCAGCAATCGTTGTTAAATAGCCATCGGCCCTATCATCTTTCGGCCGGGCACTGGGTTTGGGCTTTGTTGATCGGCTTAGAGATCACTTGGGCCTACTGGAGTTTTCTGGTTTCTTTGTTGGAGTTTTGTTTGAAGAAAGTGGGTTTTTGGAGGCTGAAGATGGTGCTGGCTTGTAATTATATGTTGCTGTTTGATGTATTTGGGCCATGAACTTTTCTTATACATATAATTTGTGGCTTGTAAACTCTCATAAAGTGTGTCGGGTTAAGGATGGACACTACACTCTCCACACTTATGGGCTGAAACGGAGAAGCTTTCAGAAGGACTGGTAGTGCACTTGGGTTAAAAAATAGCTGCTACTCTAAGAGTAAATTTTTGGATTAATGAAAACCTATTAAGTTTGTTTGAGAACTCAAAAAAAAAAAAAACATTAAGACTAGGTTAGATTTTTTATTTTTAATTTTATACTAATTTATAAAATTACATATTTAATTATATATATATATATATTAAAAATATTTCTCTATTTTGTATTTTAATTTTTTTTAAACATATATAATAAAAATTATTTAAAATTATTATATAAAAGATAATAATATCGACGTAAAAAATTTTTAAAATTTTCAATGCGCATGGTTTAATAATGGGTATTATTTTTTAATGTACTTCAATTTTTATAATTCGCATGTACATGTACATATGCATTTGACCGAATAGTTATTCTAATCATTCACACTCACGCCTTAATCTCTTCCATTATATTAAAGTATGTAAAACCAATTGCATAAAAAATTGA
The DNA here is from genome assembly GCA_019804595.1 of Bruguiera parviflora. NCBI lineage: Eukaryota > Viridiplantae > Streptophyta > Magnoliopsida > Malpighiales > Rhizophoraceae > Bruguiera > Bruguiera parviflora. The sequence goes on from CM034060.1 coordinate 5,879,475, forward strand.
AAGTGATGTACATATTGGGTACATTTCAATTTGATAAATAAATATCTAATTATCACATCTTAATTTAAATCAATGTCTAATTATTACATATTAATTTAAATATATTGGTGGAGGTTGAATATTAAGTTATAATAAAATAAATATAAATAAGTTTTTAGATCTTATTTCCAAAGGATACATTTCAATCACAATGTATCTTAGTTTATCAAATCAGAACCATGAAAATTTTGTAAAGTTGGAACTCCACAAGACAACAATCTTAATAAGTTTGCAAAGTTTAATGAAGAACCAGAAAAGAAATTTCTCGCTTTTTTTTTTTTTTACTAATGATCGATTTCTTCTACTAATAAATCAAGTTTATTTATATCTTAAAGTAATAACCCTAACCCTAAAAATTAGAAAAGCTTCCTAAATAAGTTCATAGTAGACAAATCAAGATTGGTTTAGTTGGATTCGTAGAGCCACACATCCAATATCAAACTAATTCACCAATTGGCTTATGATCAGTCCCAGTCCAACCTTCTAGTCGCAAACTGGTTCGATAACTGATTTTATGACTAGTCCACTCCTTACCCTTCATTCTTCAAACATTGTGATAGGTCCAACTCATTAATTCCATTACTTTGTTACTTTAACTTTTTGCAATTACTTAAATTAGCCTAATTTGGCATACTTATACAATTAATAAAGTTTTGGCCCACATTAAGATATATTTTGTTACCCTTTAAGGTTGAATTAGCTTCCTTGCTGTCTTTAATCAACCCATTAAGTGCCTCTTTCATCCTTTAAGCTTTGGAATATGTCATTAACTCTTCTTGAATGCTTAATAAATATTTAGAAACCTTCTATACATCGGCATCTTTATTAATCTCATCACTTATAATAACATTATTGTTGCATAGGAAGTTATAAGTTATATTTACAAGAGAAAGCATGGGAAGTTGGGCACTATGGCACTGAAAATTGACCTTAAAGAAGCTTATGACAAAGTTAATTGATGCATTTTGAATGAGACCTTCAATTCTTTAAACCTCATTACAAGGTTTGTTTCCTTAAGCATGGAATGCATCTCTTTGTTTGAAATGGTTTGTTTTGTGGAATGGTAAGAAAATTGATAGCTTCAAGCCTTACTATGATTCACGACAAAACAACCCCTTGTCTCCTTAGCTATTCATGATCTATATTAAATGACTTTCTTAGATGATTGGACAATCCATTAACTATAAACAACGGAGGTTGGTAGTTGTCTTATGCCAAGGTCCCCCTATCTCCAATCCTTTTTGGTTGCTGATTTATTATTGTTTAGTAGGACTACTGTATCATTGGCAAGAGCTATTCATCCATTCTTGAGAAGTTCTTGTGCAACTTCTGGACAAAGAATTAGTCATGATAAATCCAAGATGTTGGTCTCCCCCAATGTTTGTCACTCAACAAATATCATGGAGTTCCCCTTCTTGTTTGTCTTTGGTTGGAAGGTTACTTTAGTTCAATCAATAACCCAGGCTATCCCTTTTTATGTCATGCAAACAAATTATTTATCAAGTTGCCATTAAGATGCTATTGATAGGTGTAGTGGATGGTTCCTTTGAGGTGACTTGGAGGAACATTTATAGATTAGTTTGGTTGCATGAAAGGAAGTTTGAAGGCCAAAAGAAAGGGATGTTAGGCATTCATTATGCTCACATGATGAATCTTGCTTTCCTTTGAATGCTTGGTTAGGAAATCTTGAATCATGCTAGAAAATTCTAGGTGTAAGTTCTTTAAACTAAATATTTCAAGAATGAAAATTTCCTATAGGTAGCCAAATGATTAAACCTTTCCCTAATATGGCTTGCTATGTAGAAAGGAAGGGAACTCCTTCATAGAGGCCTATGATAGAGAATCAGAAATGGATATTTTGTCAAATTTTGTATTAGATTTTGGGCAGCCAATACCCCATTGGCTGTTGTCAAAGGCTATAATCCTAGTCATCATGACCTCATGCTTACATTAGCCATCTATATCTCTAAATGTGGAAATTGAAAATGAGATGTTCCTTCAGATAGAATCCCATCCTTGATGCATTTAATCCTCCAAGGAATATTGTCAAAGAGCCCAGTTTCATGCTACTCAAGCTTAAACTTTGATGTCTTGTGATGCGGAAAACCCCAAAAAGACGTGGCTTAGGGACCCAACGCACACAATGAATCAAAGAACAACCAGGAAAGCTAAATCAGAGGTGAATGACACAAACCCTAGACCCAATATTCGAAGGAAGACGAACCTAGGGTATTCAAGAAGGATATGGACGCCACACTCCAGAAAAGGAAGGAATTGGGAGTGATAAGTCGATTTGAACGCCACAAGAAGAATTACCTCTTGATAAGTTCTTCAGTTCTTGAAAGAACCGAGGGAGAAAAAACCCTTGCTGTTTATTTCACTCAAAGTTCTATATCCACACCTTACAAGGGGTGCCTATTTATAGGCTTAGATAGCAATCCTAAAGAGGCAAAATTCCTATTTAGGAGAAATCCCTATTTTGGAGGAATTTCGGTCTAATTCCAGCACATACAATGAACTCCTATTTAGGAGTGAATGCTATCACTTATTTTGACCTATTTAAGTAGTCTAATTATATTAAATAGGTCTGGGCTTTTTTTAAAACTTGAATTCGCACCATTTGAAGCATGGTTGGCCTGAATGTCCAAAATCAGCCCATTTAGTGCTTCTTTGATCTTTCTGGCCCTAGCTCGTGTTATTGGGCCTTCTGGAATTTGCAATGGACCTCTTGCATCAATTGAAGCTCTAGCTTGTGTTGGATTTTTTGTATCTTTTGAAACCTTCCACCCATCATCTCTATGGTTCTCATCATTCCCCCACTCCTCAAAGGGATTCACCCTCGAATCATCACCTATGTCAAAAGGGGAAAGGTCAGAAATGTTAAATGTGGCACTCACATTATACTCACCAAGAAGGTCCAACTTATAAGTATTGTCATTAATTTGTGCTAAAACTTGGAAGGGACCATCTCCTCTAGGTAGTAGCTTTGAAACGCCTCTGAGCTGGGAATCGTTCCTTGTGCATATGCATCCAAACCCAATCACCAGGTTCAAACACCACCTTCTTTCGTCCCTTATTAACATGGGATGCATATTGCTCAGTTCGTTTTTCAATATGTTGCCGTACCTTCTCATGCAATTTTTTTATCATGTCAGCTTTGCGTTCACCATCAACGTTTACATACTCATTGACAGGTATAGGTACCATATCCAAAGGAGTCAATGGATTAAAACCATATACAATTTCAAATGGAGAGTAGCTAGTAGTAGAATGAACACTCCTATTATATGCAAACTCGACATGTGGTAAACAATCTTCCCATGTTTTCAAATTCGTTCGAATAATAGTACGTAAAAGAGTAGAAAGAGTTCGATTAACCATCTCAGTCTGCCCATCAGTTTGTGGATGACAAGTAGTTGAAAACAATAGCTTAGTACCTAACTTACCCCACAAAGTCTTCCAGAAGTAGCTTAAGAACTTTGTATCTCGGTCTGAAACAATACTTCGTGGCATGCCATGCAAACGCACTACTTCTCTAAAGAATAAGTCAACCATATTGGTCAAGCTGGTCTACAAAATAAAGGTAGGATTACAGATGAAGAAGAAGCAAGAAGCAATTTTAGTGTTCCTTTAGTTGTTGTTAATGTTTAGTTACCTTATAATGCTTTAGTTAGATTGCAAATGATGTTTAGGTATGGTGATCTATAAAAGACATGTTAGTTAGTCCTTGTTACAAGTGGTTTTTATTGTAATATGCAATGTTAAGCAACTTGTTAGAAGGATTAGGCAAGTAAGGCAATATGATTAGTTTTCTTAAGTTTGTAAACAAGTAAAAATGGGAAGCATGTCCTTCTTTGATCATTATTTATACTCTTAATATTGTTTAAGTCTCCTATAAAAGAAGCTTTATGGAAATACAATTTGAATTTAAATGTCCAAAAATAACTTTTAATTTTGCAATCTTTTTCCCTTCAATCCTCTCTGTTTTGTTTTACAGTAGTTGTATCCAAGCATTTAAAGGATCTTAAAGGCTTGTGATTAAGGTTGTGTGAGAAAAAAACAAGGGGGAAACCCCAGCAAAAGACCTTGAACTCCTTGAGAAAGTTGGGATAGCTTCTACCTCTTATCCAACCTCAACACCTATTTTTTCAGGAGAAAATAACACAATCTGGGCAACCCAACCATCATCTTCAATAGACACATTCTGCTAAACTACCAACCCAACCACAGCTTGGATTGCTTTCCTCGCTATATGTAGATAATTGTTTGAATGCATCATATATTGAGTTATGTCAGATAAGTCTCTTTTTTCTGAACGACTATTTACGCTTTTCTTTTTCTTTGTTTTCTTGTATGGCAGTATCTTCTCATCCAGTGTCAGCAAGCTTCTTGGTATAGATGTCAACAAGATCATTAAATATAATTCACATATCTAACTCTCAAATCGTATATTCCAACATCAACAGGGCTGGTTTATTAGATATGATATCCAAGAAATACATAAAAGAGAAATACATACACAAACAACATCTACACTAGACACAAGGCTGCCAAGTTCTGTACTTGGACAGTATGGGAAGATTGTCCACAATAAAATAATAACACCTGTTAATGCATTCGTCCACAAAGTAAAACCATGCTCGACGCCAATGTGGGTTTATGTATAGAACTGCGGCCATCCCCAGCAGCACCACGCTGTAAGATGCTAGAAAGCTTGGATAAAATGCATCCATGCTTATCAATCCAGTTTCTTCTTCGTGCTTACCAGAATTATTGGACAATGCTGGAGGTGATGCACGAGCATTGCAACTTCTTGTTAGTGGCGGTCCACACAGGAAAGGATTATCCTCGTAGCTTCTGTTGTTGAATGTTGCGAATTGTGCAATGCTCTCTGGGGTCTTTCCAGACAAGTTATTGTGTGCCACAGTGAAAACCTCCAGTTGGTGCAGTAGAGTAAGCTGAGGAGGAATTTTTCCGTCTAAGTTGTTGTACGAAAGATCCAAGCTCTCAATTTCCTTCAAGTTTGAAAAAGTTGATGGGATTGGCCCTATCAACCTGTTGTGGGACAGGTTTAGCGCCTTAATAGTTGTTAGGTTTCCAAGTTCTGGTGGAATCTCTCCCATCAAATTGTTGCAGGAAAGATCGATTCCCGACATGTAGGAGAGGGGTCTTCCTTGGTAGGAATAAGAAGTGCTCTTTGTTGTGAACTCCGCATATGGTTGAAATCTTGGATTACCAAAGGAAATAAGTGTTGCATCCCAAGTGCTTCCAGATCTTAGGCAAGGGAGAATATGACCAGATAGGTGGTTGTGAGAAAAATCTATCAAGTGTAATTCGTCCAACTTGCACAACTGAATTGGGATTTCTCCTTCAAAGTAATTATTGTCCCAAAGGAGATAACCAAGGTTAGAAAATGTATCAATCCATTCTGGAATGCTGCCGGTAAAATGATTGCAGCCAAGATCCAGCATCACCAAATAAGAGCTGTTATAGAATGCATTTTCCAATGGCCCTCGCAGTCTATTATTAGATAAATAAACTTGTTCTATGTTCGAAGGGAAATTTGAAGGTAGGCTTCCAGAGATATTATTGTATGAAAGGTCTAGAACTTGAAGAGCAGGCATATTTCCTATCCACTGCGGGAGCCTCCCGTGGACATCGTTGTGACTGAGATCCAAGAAAATCAATGAGGAACTATTAGATAAACTGTTCGGGATGGTTCCAGTGAATTTATTGCCACGCAGGTTCAAAAACTTCAAGTACTGTAAGTTCAAATTTCTCGGGAAGATTTGGCCTTGCAGACTATTGTTTGAGAGGCTAAGCGTTTGTAACCATAAGCAACCAGTGGCCAACTGCACAGGCACCTCTCCCGATAATCCATTATTGGACAAGTCTAAGCTTTCCATTAAGCTCATATTACCGAGGGAAGGGGGAATTCTCCCATTGAAACCGTTTCCTGACAGGTTTAAATACTGCAGGTTTGGAAGACGTGCTCCAATTAGAGCCGGAACATGGCCACGTAAGCAGTTCTCTGAAATGTCCAAGTATTGTAAACTCATATGAGAATGACTTGGCAACCGAAGTTGTCCCGAGAGAGAATTATTATGCAAGTAGAGCACATACAAGTCCGTGTTGTTCTCTAACAGCCAATATGGAAATTCTCCACTCAGTTGGATGTGCGAGAGAACAACAGTTCTTAGCTTGTGCTGGTAGTAAAGGAATTTGGGAATCGTTCCGCCGTATCCGTAACCAGACAAGGAGAGACCAGTTAATTGGAATTTTGGGATCGAGCTATGTTGCTCTGTTTCGGCAAATATATTATTTCCTCCCGCACTCAAGGAATCGAGTTTTGTATGGTTGAAGAATGGGCTGAGCGTCGCGGGAACCTGGAATTGATTGTATGAAAGATCTAGGGCTTCAATAGATGTCAAAGTCCTCAGAGGAGATAGAGATATATTTCCCGTGAATTGATTGTGAGAGAGATATAATTCCCGAAGAGATGTCAAATTAGCCATACACGGAGGCAAGGGACCGGTGAGATTATTGATGCTGATATCTAGTGTTATGAGCTGTTTTAATTCGCATAAACCTGAAAATTATTTGGTAATAAGGAACTGAGCTAAAATTAAGGAGACACGTACACAACCACAGACACACAAGGGGGTTTAGGGGAGATTGATCGTACCTTCGAATATAGAGCCACTCAATTGACAATCACTCATTGAAAGATCCTCCAATGAGATTAAGTTTCCAATGGTCCTTAACATTCTATAATTGATAGGAATGGTAGAATAGGAGAGTTCCAGTCTTTTCAGACTCTTCATATGAGGCCAACCTAAATAAATTAAAAATAAAAAAATAAAAAATTATTATCTAAAAATATATTGATATTAGAGAAATTAAAATTATTTTTTATTTTTTAATATAAAAAATCTATTTGTTTTTTATAACTTATTGTTGTGTAGGGTTGAATGATAATAACATAAATATCATTGTTATATGATACGGTTACTTAATGGTTGAACTAAAGATTTGTGACAAGTTTGGGAAATAGGCAAAAATGTTGAAATTTACCTTGAGTAAGTTGGGAACTGTTTAACGATAACATGGACAAATTTCGAAGAGACACAAGTCTGCCAATGCTTTCAAGGAAGTTATCATCCACAGTAGAATCAACCAAATATAGTTCTTCGAGATTGTTTAGATGGTAGGATCCTAGCAAATTTAGGTAAAATAATAAATTACACGAAGTATAATGGTAGAAACAACAATCAAAGGTTAAGAAATGTAAATATTTTTGGATATTAGGGAATGACCAAATGATATTCCTTGTAGGTTGTAGGATGTTAAGCTAAGGCTCTTGAGGTTTGGAAAGAAATGGTGTAGTGATTGCAGCTCTAGCTTGGACTTTGCACCTCCCCAGATTCCTCCGAGAAGAAGGGTACTACAGTTGCTCTCGCTTTTATTGTCTACAAATGTCAAAAGTTGTATATTATGATAATTTTTTCCGACAAGTAAAGGAAATGTATGATATATAAGTTACTCTTGATTCCGTGGATAGGAGACATTTCCTTTTTAAAGTTCGAAACAGTCAAGTGATATTTTAAGCCATGTTGAATCATAAATACTTCTGAAAAAATCCTATTTCTTTTATAATTATTATATATATTTCAATTTTTTTTTAAATTAAAAAAAATTATGTCATAACCTAAAATATATATTATTTTTTCATATTTTTATATAACTCAACTCTGATAATTAAATATTCAAAAATATATTTATTTTGTAAATTAAATGATTCATTATTTTTTTTAAAATAGAATGATTAAATTTTAAAAATTCTATAATTTATATAAATATAATATAAAAAATAATAATATTATTAAAAAATATTAATATTTAATATGATATTCTATTTTTTAATATGAGAAGAGAAAGTAAAATATAATATAGTATTATTTAGTATATGTAAGATTTTATAATATTTTATATTAATAGATACAAAATGATTTTGAAAAATTATAATATATTTAATTTAATAAAAAAGGTGCACTAATAATTTTGCATTTTAAGGAATTTAAAAAGAATGTGAATAATAAGAAATTTTAAATTAGAAATTAATCTGAAGAGATATTATTGAAAGGAACTTAGAAAATAATAAGTGTAAAATTTATCCTTATACTTGATATATGTTAAAAGAGATGTCGGTATAAATACTACAACTTGGACATGAAATTGATCCAAAAAACTTGGGATGGGAGAGATCTAGTTTTGGCAAAGGACCGAGATAGAATGGATTAAAAGGGAACTTAGATTTATACCTCTTGCACCCACAAATCTAGTGATCTCATTTATGCTCAGATCCAGCACCTCTAATTGGCTTATAGCATGTAATTCTGAGAACAATGAATTGAAACTAAGGAACATAATCAAGTTCAATATGATATATCTTTCAATTTTTCAAAAATTAAGAAGGATAAAAAGGTCATATTTACTTTTCACATTTATTGATCATTCAAACTCATTGTATCAAAGATATAATCACTTAAGAGATAAAAATCCTTCAATGAATAACAAAATACTAAGTTATTAAAACTTAGATCAAGATTACGCAAATTGCTTAACAGATGAATGGATGAGATTAAAAATATAATAACTTTTCAAATGTACAATATTTGAATAAAATAGTAACAAGAAAACTAAGTTTTATACTTTATGTCAAAATTTGAAATCTTTGTCCAGTGTTATCGAATGACTCAAATCTCAATAAATTGTTTTGAATAAAGTAGCAATAAAATTCATTGGTTGTTGGCATATGAGAATTACTTCTCTTAGCACACACCACCTTTTAAAAAAGTAATAATACTAGAAAACAAAAAAAAATTCCAATCTTATTTTAAAAATATTTAAAACTTTCAATTTTATTTTATACTAAATATAGTTCCTCTAAATTCATTGGATAATGAAAATTTGATCACAAGCAATGATATATAGTGAGAGAGGAGAAAGATTTTTGCTTAATATTAGTCCATCAAAAACTAAAATATTTATTAAATGTCAAAAATTATTTCTAAAAAAATCAATAACATTAAAATTTTTAAGTTTTCCATTTAATTGAAATATTTTTTTAAAAATTTTTATATTGCATATTTGAGTAGTAATTACTTTGTTTTCTTATTGTATTCATTTAATCTCTCATTTTACACAAACCTATAGTTTTTTATTTTCAATTTATGAATGGGTATATTATAATCTATTATATTATATTATTTACTAAACTCTTAAAATTAAGAATATGACTTTTTTGTACAAGAGTATACTATATTATTTATGAGATTTTTTTTGTTTTCTTTTTTTTCAAAAAAAAAAGAAACAATAATCCAACTTATCTTATGATTATGAAATGAACACAGTAAGAGCTGTTGAAAGCGCATTTGCCATAAAAAATTAAAAAAAAAATCAACTGCTGATTTTTATAACTGTGTATTAGCGTAGTTACCTTGGATATCAACTATTCCTTTTAGGTTGTTGCTGGATAGATCCAATGATTTTAGAGATGAAAGGCCATGAAGAGATGACAAAATACTCTTGTTGAATTCATTCCAAGCCAAATTGAGTGTCTCCAAATGGGCAAGACTTGAGAGTTGATCGAAACCTGCATATGTGAGAGTAGTATAATATCATATTACAGTAAAGAATGTGCAGTAGTATATCATCTTATTTATGGTTTTTTTTTATTTTCTTTTTTTTTTCAAAAAAAAAACTGTCTTATCTTGTAATTGTGATTATGAAATGAACAGAGCATGAGCTGTAGAAAAAGGACTTCACCCTCAATACAGCCGAGTATATTGTTCCTTCGTAAGTCGAGACGCGTCAGATCTTTGAAAGGAAGAAACAAAGAAGCATTTAGGTACCACCCTCCATAACCCGGATCCGCAGCAGTTGAAAGATCAAGTTCGGTGACTCGCTTGGTTGTTGCGTCACACGTGACTCTTGCCCAAGTACAACAATCAGCATCTATCCCCCAGCCAGACACGGTGTTGTCATCATATGGAACTGAATAATTGAAGAAAGGCTTGAACTGCAAGAGAGCAGTTCGCTCGTGTTCCCAGCAACCATGACACTGACTCCCCCACTCCTCCAACAACAAAAGCAAAAGCAATATCACTACCATCCATGACCTAATAATTGCCACTAGCCCCATTTGTATGTTCGGAGCACCTCTTACAGCTTAGTAATATTTGTTGCGACTGAGAGCAGTTCAGGCCTTCTATATATGGGTGGAGGCAGAGGTGCATTTAGGTATTTTCACATGAAATTATAGAAAAGCACATCGGTTAGAAAACAGAGTCTCAATCCAAGGGTCAAGTCTTCCCTCGCCGTTTTGTTCGGGTTCTCTCATGGAAAATTGGTTTGCATTGCAGCTGGCAGGTAACATCTAACTTTTTTGTTTTTGACCTCGACCTTGACTTGATGGGGTCAAGCCGAGTAAAGCTGGGCCTAGACAAGCTCAAGCATCCATAAGAAATTATAGAAAACCACATTAGTTGGAAGCTCAATCATACATGCGGTAATCTCTCTTGTTTTTGCATTTTGGCATTTGGTACACTCCGTCGACCCAATTAAATTTAAAATTAAAATTTCCGTTGTTTTATTCCTATTCAACGTATATGGGTTAAATATTTGAGATTATCAACACTGTTAATGACAGGTGCCTGTATATATCGCGGAAATAACACCTAAAAACCTTAGGGGACAATTTAGCTCGGCTAATCTGGTAAAACTCGAATTCCAGTTAGCATTTATAATCAGAAGTTTCCTTGATGCCACTTTTTCTTTCTTTTTTTACTGTATTTTATTTTTGAGCCAACAGTTAATGACAATCTGCGGATTTGCACCGGTATTTTTCCTGGGAAATATTGTTTCTTGGCGCACCTTGTCTGTAATTGGTAACTTGTCTCTATCTTTCTTTCTTTTTTTTTTTAATTTGCTTTCAATCCAAAATTACTGTATTAGCATTGACTCTACTCTGCAATTATGTTGCTCTCAGCCGCTATTCCGGCATTCTTCATTCCAGAATCACCTAGGTGGCTGGTGAGTCCAATTTGTGATTCCCGTGACAAAGATTATGATGTTTGATATAATGGGGATGAATCTATCTGTTAAAACTGTGTATGATCTAATGCGAGGCAATGGAAGATGAAGTGCGAATTGCTCTTTGTCAGGCAAAACTTGATAGAGAAAAAGAGTTTGAAGCTGCATTGAAAAGCCTTAGGGGAAAGAATGCTGACATTTCTTGTGAGGCAGCCGAAATCAAAGTAAGGTCTAGAATTCTAAATTATAGTCAGATTTCCAATTTCGATAGTCTTTTGTAGATGTAGCAAGGACTCGTGATCATATGCATGCTGCAAACTATTTCAAAGGAAATTACAGAAACGCTTCAAATCGAACCGGAAGCTGGAGCTTCAAAGTTGTTCCAGAGAAGATACGCTTATCCAATTACTGTGAGTCTAGAATAATGTTTAGGATTTTTTTTTTTTTTTTGTATTTATCTAGCTAATTGGGGCTTTCTCTGATTTTTCCTAATTGGATTAGATTGGAGTAGGACTAATGTTACTTCAACAATTGGGTGGTAACAGTGGATTAGCATATTATGCCGACAGCATATTTTCTGATGCTAGTGAGTCTCCTCAAATGGAAAATCCCCATTTAAAGTTTATATTACTAGCATAAAGAAATAATAGAACAATGACCTCAATATGAGACATCAAAGGACCAAAGAGAAACATCCATCAGAAAGTAAAATGGGACCATGTATTTCTTCACAAAATGAAGATAATTCCGCCAAACAATAATGGTCCTATTCATCTTGGCCCTGTGGCAATTACTAACTAAAATACAACCCTTAATTAAAACATTTCCTGTGATGAGGCACTTCTTATCAATGTGTGTTCCTAATTTAAACACATTTCGATCAACTCAATTAGTAAAGACTAAAAAGCACAGAAAATAGAAGTAAATACATGAGCAACTGAAGATACTTTGAGTCAAAGCAACTTCGAGATCCTATATTCTAGGATTACGAGAAATAGCACTTGCTGACAACAGTTTGGAAAAGTGCATGCTTATGGCACCCAGGCCATTAGATTAATGTACACCATTATCAAGAATTCAAATAAAAACTGAAAATGCTAATTTTAACCATTGAAAATAAATATTATATAATTTACTCAGTTACAATTTATTTTTTTAGTAATTTTATTACATATTATATATAATAAATAAAAAAACTTTAAAATTAAATATAATTATTTCTATTTTATATAAAATTTATAAACAATCACATAATTTTAAAAAAATAAATAATTAATTTAATTTAAATAATTAAAATTTATTATGTTATTTAGTTTTATTTTTAATTGACTGCTAACATCTACATTTAATTTCATTATAACTTTAACTTTACTTATTAGGGCCATGTTTTCAAAATTTGGACTTAAAATACAAATTTTAATTTTACAAAAATTTTTATTTTTAAAATAATATAAATTATTTTTATCTTATAATTTTTGAGAATTTTTTTGACCAATTTAATAATACAACTCTACATTACTAATTATTATATATATTTTTAAAAAAGATTTTGTTTCATAATTCATATGCTAAATAAAAAAATTTTAAATTTAAACTTAATTATTTTTAATATATTATATATAAATTATAAATTTTAAAATTATTAATTTATTTAATTTAAAAAATTAAAACTAATTATATTATTTAATTTTATTAATAATCTATTAGCCATCACAATTAAACACACAAAATCTTTTATTTTTATTTTATTCATGTCCTCTCATGAATATTGGTTGAATATGATAGCTAGTAGAAAAATCATTATCGTTTAATTTCATCATGACTTGTTAGGGTCAAGCCATATAAATTTAGCCCTGGACAAATTCAGACATCCATAAAAAATTATAGAAAAACACATCAATTAGAAAATAGAGTTTCAATTTAAAAGTCAAGTCTTTCCCCGCCGTGCGGGTTCTCAACAGTCTAAGTCTTTCCTCTTCGTTTTCTTCGGGTTATATCCTGGAAAATTGGTTTGTATGGCAGCTGGCAGGCACCGTCAACTTTTTTGTTATTAACTTTGACCATGACTTACTATGGTCAAGCTGTCTAAATTTGGGCCTAGACATGCTCAATCATCCATAAGAAATTATAAAAAACCACATTAGTTGGAATCTTGTGGATTGGCTCATCTGTTAGTCACGGGTACTGCAGGGAACACTCACTGAGAAGTCTGTACAAGAAATAACGCAGTGCAAAAAAACAATTGATTTTTGGTGGCCCAAAATTTTCACTTTTCTCATTGCACCATCATGAAAGTCAGTTGGAGACCGGGCCTGGGTATTATTTTATCAAAAAATATGTATACAAGAAAATTAAAGTCGATGGACGAAAGGGCCGGGCCTGACGTTGTAAAACGGTGATAAAAATGAACGTGGATAAGCGTTTGATCCACAAATTTCTATCATGCTGCCATACTCCGGCAGACTAATATTAATAAATGGAAAGTAAAATTGCCGGATAGCGTCTGCAACAAGACCATTCGACATAGATCGAATAATTAAAAACAACGCGAACTCACCAAACATTTAGTTCTTGGAAATCTACACACAAACACAGTGAATAGCAAAATACACACCTTTACCCGATCACCATCTATCGAAACCGAGCAAACATTCAAAAATTATTGTAATAAAAACATCTCCCTCTGCAGATAAAACGGGATAGAAGAAAGTGAAGATAAACAAGATTGTCCATACTCAACTAAACCAAACTGTTATGGGGTAATACCTGTGTCATTGTCTTGTCAGATTGGTTTCATGAATTTAGAGTAAGTCTTTTTTTTTTTCTCTTTTGTTGTTGTTGTTGTTGTTGTTATGGTGGAAAGACTAGCGATTGAATCCTATACCTTGACCATGTGTCCTTGTAACCTATTTTAGCTAAGCCAAAAGAGTTTCTTGAACGAGAACTATCTGAATTCATGACATAAGACACTGGTTTGTGAGACTCAGATGCTATTTATCCTTGGCCATCTGTCTTGTTGGGTTTGGTTTCTTGTTTCCTTTTGGGCTAGTGGGGTTTGATTGTGTTGTACTTGACGACTGATCCGAAATATATTAAGCACAAAATTTTCAATTGTGCGGCGGTAATTTACATATTATTATTATAATTGTTATATATTTGACATGTGATTACAAGAAAACAAGACACAGGCGTCCGTCTTACAATCAAGTTACAACATGCTTTTTAACGAGTGTGATTGTTTTAAGTGTGATCTCGTCGTTCGTATAATACATTGTAAGGAAGGGAAAAAAATCTGATAATTTGCATCTCAACGTAAAAACCAAATGGGACAATGATGAGGCTGCTTTTGATGTGTGACTCCGGCAGAACCGGATGATATGCTCATCCATTTTCTTCACCACAAAATGTGCAAAGCATGCCTTTGGACTCCGCCTTGCATAATTAGAGCAATTCTCTCGCATATTATTTATTTAATGACTGGAAAAATTTTGATTCAATAAATCACTTAAAAACAATAATAAATCCCTATAAGCCCTGAGCCTACGGAGGAGATCACGACGAACCAAGCATCACACAATATAATAGAATAAATGACAATCACATTGAAAGACAAACAAACGATTGAAAAAATAATTGTCGATGGTCAAGTAATAGGTGAGACACAAGTGGGGAAAGATTCCACAAGAAGACAATGACAAGGATGCAAAATATTCCCCACACAAACACCGAACGAATGATTAAATGTTGATAACTAAAAGAAAACAATTTAAAGGAATGAAAGAGACTAAGCGAAAGAGATTCATTTTAATAAACCAAGTGATGGACAACTCCTTGATCTTGTAGCGGTGTGGTACACCACTATGGTGCGCGCTCTGAAGATGCTTTCATTTTTTGAGATATTTTTTGTGGATATTTTTAAAAATTTTTAAGAGTCTTAGAAATTATTTTCTTTTTTATTTTTTAAATTATTTAAATAAATATTCAAGTCATTATATAAGTTATCGGACTCTTCAAGCCAATTCGACCAACTAAAGCCTAATGAACCACCCAAACTAACAAATTAAAAGACCAACATAAAATTATGAATTGCAAATGAAGTATTTTAGTTATTTAATTTTTTGCATTGTAGTATACGTTGAGCATTTATTCGGATTTTGATGAACACATCAGAAAACTAGTTTTATCATATGTAACAATGACCAATTACTCTCTAGCTGAAGCAGGGTTAGCATTTAGGCTCTTGGCCCGACCACTTAAGCTAGCTAGAGATACTTATTTGGTCTTATATTTTTGTTTTTGTGGTTTGAGTGGAGGGTCAAACACCCGGTAAGGAACTATATAGCTAGCGCCATAGGGTAGCTAATCGCCTAATGTCTTCCAGTGCCATCTTGAGTAGCCCAGCTGGGGGTTGGTCAAGGAACCGTAATTCAAGGGGCAAAACTAGCAAGCCAATCAGCAGTTCGATTAGACAATCCATAAACATGCCTGATCCTGACCTCCCAAGCACATGTAAGGAGATGCCTGCATTCCAAAACAAGGTTAGCTAAGGGGTGGTATTACTAAATTCCCTTGGTGAAAAGTCACAAAGCCACTTAAGATAAGCTTCTAGCAGGAATCCCTCTAATATCGCTCAAACTTCTGCTGCTGCCACTTGAGGTAAACCGCTCGTTGAAAGTATTTGATGCATCATCCAAGCCCTTTGAAAATTAAACGGAGTCTACACAAGAAATGGCACAGTTTGTTGAAGTAGTCGAATAAGTAATGGGTAGGGGTCAGAATGGAGCTGGGGTAGACGAGAAACCAACACATCCGGCCACCTTTGCTGCCAAGGGACATTAGCTAGAGCGCGGTCCAAGCTTCAGGATATTTGTGTGTGTATTGTAAGGCCTCGAGTCCAGGTGAACTTTGGCCCACCAAATCCCAAGTCCACTAGTACCAGCTCATTCAAACTGGCAAAGGGCACCCATCTGCCTAGACGTAGATGGGCGCTGCCCATTTTCTCATCCAGTGAAGCAATAGCATTAAAATCGCTTGCCAGAAGCCACAGATTACTTATTGCAGCATGTAGTTGGCGCAAGCTTTCGAACAACTCCCTCTGCTTCAAATTATCAAGAGTTGCACATATGGCAATAAAAAACCAGGGGCCAACCCTCGAAACTAAAACTTGGACATGGTAGAACTGAGGATCTTTCTTCATAAAGTTCAAATGCACCTAATCAGATTTCCAAGTCAGCATTTTCTTTACCTTCTTCAACACAATGACTATGCTCAGCCTTTGTTTTTATGAATGTCTGTGAAGTCTCAAATGTTTCATCTTGATTTGATGAAGAACCCTTAAATGAGTGTCAATTTTGATATATTGTGTCTATATACAGGCACACATACACATATTTGACCTAGTCGTTACTAATCATTCACATCATAATTTCTTTTGTCACAGGCAGAGTGCATATTACCAAGCACGAAACAAATTAAAAATGATGCACATATTTTCTACATCTCAATCTAATAGCTATGCCTCCAAACATTAATGCTCACAATTCAAATATATTTGGGTTAAATGCATGTAAATTCTTTGAAATTTACCACTTTTATGTTTTGACTCCATGGAGTTTCAATTTAAGTCATAAGATTTCTAAGGTTTTTCATTTTAGTATTTGAGACCATCTATCATGATTTCATTAATTTTAAAACTCCTTTTTAATTGTAAAAAATTTTAAAATATTCAAATATTATGTAATTCAATTTTTTTGACTCATCACGGCTATTTTTCTCTTTGGAAATATTTTAAAATTGAAACCCAACATACTTTTAAAGGTAAAAATATCAAAAAATAACAAAATAAGGACAAAATATCAAGAGAGATTAATGCCTTTGCGGATACACTTGCAAAGAGGGAAGGATGAACAAGATGCTGGCTTAGATTTGGATGTTGGCTTGGATATGAGTGCTTCACAAAAGTGTTTGTCAGTAATTCAACCTAAGAGAGAGGGCGAATTAAGTCTAATTGGCTTTGTCACTCGGCCTACACTCAATCCCTACACTAAAGAAAGATAATAAGATAAATAATAAACAAAAGTAAAGTGTTATAAATACCAGAAAGCCAATAAAATTTTGCACTCAACATTGACATATTGTCCTCGTGTTTCTGATAAGTAAATACTTCATCCCTCATCTATATATTATTATGCAGTTTATATAGTATAAGAAGATGACCAATTTGTACAGAAAAAGCAAAATTACCTTAATTTTATTTGTCATGTTTATCTTGTGCATATCTCTCCAAGAATCAAGTTGGACTACCGTGACTGGACCATTCATTGCGAATATAGACATTTATCTATCTCTTTCGTGGGTTCCAAACTCATTAATAGAAGACCCATTCAGGTACAATAGTGTTCATATAATGAATCTTCATTATGAGGAAGGTTGGATGAGGCTACCGACGTGTGACCCCTGACCTCTCACGAGTGCGATCATCAACATGCAACATTTTTTTGTGCTAAAAAAAAAAAAATCACGATATAAGTAATTGAGGAATGTTAAACACATAGATCTAATATATTTGTGTAAAGGGGAGTGCGGATATCGTGGCCTTGAATTGGTCAAGTACACGGAATGCCACCCCAATTTGCATGTGACGTCGAGCAAGAAAGTTAATGTCCATTAAGTGGTTCTTCTTATTATATATCGCGATAAACGTTGTCTTCGACCTCTCTCTATCTATCACTCTTCTCGTGAAAACGTGAGTGAGAGAGAGAGAGGATGATGGGCAAGACGTCGATTTTCGTCGTTAATCTTCTGGCAGCAGTGGATGCAAGAGGGGTGTGGAGGATCAGTCAGAGATGGGGCAGAGTTGAGTACGTTTTCAACCCAAATAAGGTGAGCAAGATTGGACTGTGGAGGCTCTTTCAGAGATGGGGCTTGTGTTGGGGAGGTGGGGAGTAATGGCTTAGAGGCCGGTAGATGAAGAGCGAGAACTCGAATACTGAGAGTTGAGAGCGATCAACTTAAAATGCAATGGGCGGAAAAGCAAGGGTGAGTCTCTGTCGCCCTTCCTCCCGCGCCCAAAGCGCTTGGGGAAATTTCTTTACTTTAGCTCTTTATTATACCATAACCATACTAATTACATAATAACTCAGTAATAACTTATACGAATCATAAAGGAACAATCTTTTATTCTCTCTTCTCTTCTTTTCTTTTCTTTTTTATCATCTATTTCTTCTTCTTTCTCAACAACGCTAGAGTTTTTCTTTTTCGTAATAATAATATGAAGAAAAAAAAAAGAAAAGAAAAAGGATGTAAAGGGTGGGGGGTGGTTTGCTTTTTTACAAGGAAAAGTCGATTATTTCATATATTCATTCATATATATATACACACTTACTAATCAAGAAAAACATTGAATCAGGTTCAGATGTAAACAATCTTATTTATATTTTTACATCAAGTATTTTTACCACTCACATTTTTAATCTCCAAATTATGATAAAGACAATTGTCAAACAATGCTTTGGAATATTTATAGGACTATTTTCAAGGATTCTCTATTTGGCACCCGATCTAGTGACTTACTCCCTATCCATATCTTTTTAAAAGTAGTACGATTTTTATTCTAAATTGCATTTAACAGTTTATATTTTTAGGTGGAATAATTTTTTAACATAGTTTTAGAATCTTTATGACTAAATGATCATGAATTTAAATTCTATTACTCTTACATTTAATTGTGAATTAATTATAAATTTTTAATTTGTTCATACTTTAGACCTAAATGAACCTAGTTTGTTTAAACCCACATTGTTTATTCTTTCAGCCCAAGTGGGCTTTCGCGTTAAGTGGAATGGTTTCTTGACATCTTTTTTGTACGGTCTTTAGCTTCGCCACTTTATCATCTCCTTAATGCATCAACCTCAAAAAACATATTCTTTGAAATCATATTCTTGTGCCTCACTTGCGTCAAATGCAAACTTTTTTGCAACTAATCTTCCATGTAGTCCCATGCAACTTGCCTCCTAGTTTGTTTGATGTTTTCTCGAACACATCGAATTTAAGTATGGGTTTTTTTATATTATATAAAGTGCATATTAATATATAGATAGGGGATGGAGTATTTACTTATCAAAAATATGAGAATATGTCAATGTTGAGCACAAAATTTTATTGCCTTTTTAACCCAATAAGCCCAATTTTATGGCAAAATTTTTAATGTTAAAATCACTCTAAGGATATAATTAATTCACCTAATTTTGAGATAATCACCCAAAATAAGAGTATTAAAAAAAAGTTACTAATATATATATTCAAATTTTTTACTTTTAAATTAATATTATTAATTTATTGATTAATTATTGCATTAATTTTATTTGTTACAAGTTAATTAACTTAATTTTCACTTTGAATTATTTTATTGTTTATTTTATTTTTTCATTAAATGAACAACTAAACATCTAAGCTCATCTTGTGTTTTACGTTTTCTTTTTTACTTTTACTTTTTTAGCCCGTGCTTAGTTTTTTTCTTTTTAGTTTATATTTTCCAATATCATCACAATTTTATAACTTATATTTAAATTGATCTTATTTTTTATTATTATTTTCATTATATAAATTTATTTTTTGATATAAATTTTTTTTATGCGGAAGTATATGTCTTTTTGAAATAATATTTTCATTGTTGTCACACAAACAATTCATCAATTTCAATGTCTCATGTATATTAAATAAGTAATTAAATAATATATCACAATAATAATTAATAGCAAATAATTTTGGTTACAAATGCTTGGATGAATTAAAAAAATGCATGAAGTGGGTGAATATGTCTAATATAAAAAATTAAATAGATAGATTTTTAAGATAGGTATCTTTTTTTACTCAAAAAAAAAAAAGAAAGAAAAAAACAGTATTGTAAGGATGTTAGTTATTGTTCCTGTAGTCCAATTTAGGAGTCACTCGCTGCTTTCTGATTCATTCTCTCCTGTAGGGAGGAGTCACCACTCTCATAATGATAACTTCAAGTGGGTCTTCACTAACTCAACTTTGATGCATTGACTTTAAAACTAACTGGTTTGCTCACCTTAAAGGAGGGATATGACTATAGGAATTCGAATCCAAGCCAAAGTTGGAAAAAACACACTGAATTACCATCAAACTCTCATTTGAGTGATATAAGATAGGCGTATTAACTTTGATGTCTAAACATTAAATCAAATATTACTTTAATATTATTTAATAAATTTTTATCTTCATGACCTATGATTGCCTTTATTTCTTGTGTCCCTTAAGCTTTCCAAAAATTTATATCTTTGCTTATGACTTTGCACTACACTTCCAACGCTTTATGTCAAAAATTTACTAGTAAATTTATTGCATTGATCTACACAGAGAATAAATACAATCAGACATGTTGGAATAAAAATAAAAGTAAAATTGAGTGTCATTGATGATTTTAAACATCAAATTTGATATATATATATATATTTTGAATTAAGCTGTTAATTCAGAAAAAGATCAAATTATATTTGTCAAAGAAACTGCTTACCGTGAGAAGAGAAGGCTTGATTGCTCAATAGAATTTAAGAAAAGAAAACAAACAAAGAAAGAAAATAGTGGGAATTGGTAACACAAAAAATGATGTTACCTGCTTTGTTTTTGGAAAAACAGAAAAAAAAAAAAAATCTAAAGCCCATTCTTAAAGAGGAGCTCTGAAGCACATACTCTTAAAATGATCTGTGCTCATACTAGACACATGTATCGGATATGATATTTATTTGACATATCTCATACAAATCAAAATTTTTCTAATAAAAAATACAAATAAAAAAAACATCAAGCATTAGTGTTGATCACATTTAAGCAAATATTTTTTAATATATATGCCGAATGCTTCTAGCTAGTGTATCTTGAATATAACATAAATAATAATTTTTCTCAATAAATGAATAATTTGGTGATAAAAATTATAATCAATAACTATATTTTATTCAAGTAATTATCCTAAATACTTTCATTTATATTATTTAAATTATCATGCTACATTTAGTTATAATATTTTCTTTTAAAATTCTTAACCAAAATACAATTTATAACATTAAATAACATAATAATTGTTATAAATTATATGCTGAAAAAAATTTAAATATATTTAAAATATTTATATATATGTGTATTGTATTTAATATATATTTTATTATTGTATTTACCTCTTAATTATAATCTTAACTTTTTAGGAGTACATATGTTTTTATTTTTATGTTGTATTGCATCAATATTCATGCCCATTTATCATAGCTAAAGAGGCAAGGAAAATGGAACAATTTTATAATCTTTGTGTTAACAATGTTTTGTAATTAAATATTATGATGACCATGTTATTATTAGAATAAAGTATGCATTTCTCATTGAAAGCTCTTCGGCCTCATGATTGGTCACGAGTGTCATTTTCACATGTCGTATGCCTGCATATGTTTCAGTGCCATCAACAGCATGCCTCTACGCCTCCCATAGCTGCCTATAAATTCGACCACTCAGGTCAGGGATCTTCATCTTGGACAACATATCACCTCGCATATACTCATAGAGGCGGACATACAATATCACCTCCCACGATGTCTTTATTCTATTTTATTTTATTTTTTTTGAGAGAGAGAGAGAGAGAGAGATTCTAATAAGATAAATAATTTGGTGCAAGTGCACCTATGCATAATTTTATATTGCAGGTGCAGGCTAATGCGGAACCAGTCATCAAGCTAGGGCCATGGGGCAGAGATCTTGAGGCAGACAATTGGAGCTTTCAGATTCCAAAAGATGGGGACATTGAGGCCATTACAATTGCTACCGGGGCTATTCTTGATTCACTTGTCTTCCCTGTCCAAGACGCAAGTGGGACAATCGAGACCCTTAAATATGGCGGCTCTGGCGGTACTAGTGCTCCTTCTCAGGTGATGAAGGCAGTATTATATAGAATTCTTATACTTGGCATAATGTTAAGGTGTTTTTAACTCGATCTTTGCACATAATTCACTACTTTTTCAGACTTCACCACATTATTAGAGCCTTATGAATGGAACCTCGTTATCCTTTTCTAAAGTACATGCAAATATATGTAAATTTATATTGTTAAAATTAAGAAAACATTGGTGAAATACTTATGTAACGTCATTTACTTGATTTTGAAAATATATAAGCATTTGATTTAAATTTTAATTTTTTGATGAAACTCCAACATTTGACATTAATTCATACTTAATTTGTAATTTTTCTTAGTATTTTAATAAAATTATAATTTCAATATACATACGATTTACTCAATATATTCAATTATGACTTAACATATATTATAATTTACCTAATTTATATTTATTTTTTATATATTTTTAAATTTTACATAATACAAATATCCATGATTTAAAAAAATAAAATAAAAAAGAAAAATAATTTTAAAAAAGAATAATTCTAAATTTCTCTTAGGGACTTTTTGGACTTCAAATTACTTTCACTTTTTCCTTATTAATATCAATATCCCTAATACTC